>JBCEWC010011298.1:0-16828 GCA_038996855.1 Solanum aculeatissimum | reverse complement strand
ACATGCTTAGCTTCCGTGTTTCCGAACCGATGATGAGTGTAATGATGCTATGATGGCTTGATCGAGGGTCTTCGGGTACTCTTTCGCCATGGTACATCTAGGCCCCCCTATCCGGGTCGTGATACACTTGACCTTGCGGATGACCTCCCTTACCCTTGTTATACACATAGGGATAGTCAACAATCTTGTGTCCTACCTTTCCATAACCAAAGCATGCATTGGTACCATTTAAGCATTCATAATATGGTTCCTCTCATATTGAGGGAACCTAGATGGATTGGCACCAACTCTCATATCATGTTCATATCATAAGTATTCATAAGATAAAATAAGCATACATAAGATAATAAGCAAGTGGAAGTAAACATAAAATATTATAGTTTCCATAGGGAACATACATCCATTCATAGTCCAAATCTTGCCTCTACATCATAGATCTTTGCGGGGACTAGCACATAGCTCACTAGCTCACCATCAGGATGTATATCAGAATAAAATAGAAGGTAAAGTCTCAAGATAAAAGAAAACATCATAGGGCTCATTCCTAAAGCATGGGAACTCACCAATAGATCTTCAAGCTAGATGTTCGGAACTAGCCACAAAATAGAATGGCCTCTTCGTCGTCTATCCCTACATGATTTGGGTCGTGTAGATAAAGAAGCATGTGTTAGTACATAGAATGTACTAAGTATGTAGGTATTCCATGAAGTAAAGTATGTCATAATAATATCAATATGCATAATCATCATAGTCGAATGAGGTACAATATGTGTGGGCATGCATGTTTAAAATCATATGAGAAAGCATCATGAAAATCCATAAAATATCATTACATGTGGGAATAAGATCACAACTAACATTCATAATACCATACGAACTATTACATGGAATCTTGATGTTCACTCTCATCAAGTTAAGAGGAGTCTACTTTGCCAAGATAAACTCTAGTCAAATCCTATAGGCTCTATCCTAGCACAGTGAGAACCGTCATTTTGACCCCACCCTTTAGGATTTATACTAGCATGGTAAGTGTCCATTAAAATCTATGTGAATCCATTAGCACACCTTTAAGGCATAAAATCATTCCTATGGTGGCACATAATTATGGGACTATGGTATTTACCAAAGCTCTTTCGGTGCTAAGTCATATCCCACTGAATACTTTAAATTATGTATATATATATAACTTTCAACATAGTTCATACTTCGTTAAAGTCATAATTTCATAATTCATACTGAGTCATCATATATTTCATGAAATATCATATCATAAGAATAGGTCATTAGCTTTGCTTTCATCATGGTGTGGGTAGACACTCCCACCTTAACATCATCATAAATATTTAGGGTTTTCACTACCCCTTTTATCATAGAATTATCATAGGTTTGATATCATTAACATGGTCATAAAACATATTTTTACATATTTGAAATCATAAACTTCATAGCTTTATCATAAAATACTAGGGTCAAGTGTGGGCTCATGAGCAATGGAGTCAAAATCATGTAATTGGATAGAATTCGTAGAGAAAACATGTAATTAAATCAATTTGGATTATTACTAAAGGAACCCACATCAAATCATTAAGCCTTAATCATGCATACTTTGAAACCATATACTTTTTCTTGAAAATCATATACATCATAGAACTTATCATAATTCATGCATAAGTAGTCTTAATCATCATGTAGAAATCATAATTCATGTATTAGGAATTATAGCTTAAAATACCATAAGAATTCATCATAAAACATTGATAAAAAAAAGGTTTTGTATTAGGCTTCATGGATGAAACTAATCCATGAATGAAGTTATACATACCTCAAGTAGAATCCCTAAATTTAGGGTGAGAAATCTAGAAAATTCCTTAGTCAACCTTCAACTTTGGCTTCAATGGAACCATTCACTTAGCGAGAGAAATATTGGAAACTCTTGAGAGAAACTTTGAGAATTAAGGTCTTTGAATGGATTAGGAGAGGTTCTTATAGGTATTAGATCAGGTAGGGTATTTAAGAAGCCCAAAATGATATAGTTTAGAACTTAGGAGGATTGGAAAAGTCAAAAACACTGTTTATTAAAAATTATCAAAGTCATCCACGAAACCCCTCTCACGGGTCGTGGAATGACATATGGATCATAGAGAGTGTCATAGACTAGGGTGTCATAAAAGTTTAGCTACTGGAATTCCCCACGAGTGCACATACGGCTCATAGAAACACACACGGGCCATAGAGTCCTTCGTAATATGCTTACTTCCTTAGATAGATTTTTAGTTCCTTCAGGCCCTTTTCCATGATACCAATCTAAGGGTCATAGAATATTTTATTTTTCATCAGTTACCTCATAGTTGAGTTCCAATGACCCTTTGAATTTCCATTTTTTCCTAGCAGTTTCCACGAGGTCACCTACGACTCGTGGATTACTTTATGGGTCGTAGATGGGCTCGTAGAGTCAAATCTTTATGGATTTTCTACCATCACGTTTTCCCAAGATTAAAAATATTAGGGGCGTTACACAAATATTACATTTTAACTAGGCAATTCCATGAGACTACTTATATCTCATGGGTCCTTCTATAGGCTCGTAAGTCCTAACCATTAGTAAATTTTTTGTCCTTCAAATTTCTAGGCCTAAAAACATGTGGAGTGTTATTTTTTTGAATTATCCTGTGCAGTTCAATGAAACAACTCCTAATGAAACTACATGGAAACAAAATGGAACTGATAACTTCCCGTTCTATTCTTCTTGGGATATTATCAGACAAAGAAAGGATACTACTAAGATCAACTCTATTATTTGGCACAAGCACATTTCCTTCAAGACCTCTTTTTTGATTTAGAGAGCTCTTAGAAGGAAACTTCCTACTAATGAAAGATTGGCCAATTTTGGTGTTGGAACTAGAGATTGTGTCTACGGCATCAGATTTGGTTCAGATACTATTGACCATATTTTTGTGGAAAGGCAGTTTGCAAACTTCATTTGGAGGTATTTTACTTCAACCTTAGAAAGTACTTACTACAATTTACCATTAGAAAGTTTACTATTGAGAATGTAAAATTTAGAGTATAAAATTAGGTTCAAAAACTACTCAATTATGCCTTATCTATCTTCATCTGTTGGGAGCTATGGAATAATAGATGCTCAGTGATGTATAGGGGGAAGAAGTCCACTACTGCAAGGGTTATTTTTCAAGTAGGCAAGAACATTTCCTACCTCTTCCATATATCCTATACTTACATTAAATGGCCTCACATCTGGAAGGACTTGATCTCTTGGATGAAAGGCTACCAACATGTCTTAAAAGTTACTATAGTGTGCTAGAACAAACCTGCTACCATCATCTATAAGTTGAACACTAATGGAAGTTATTTATAAAATGTAAGAAGAATATAAGGTGGTGGAATCTGAAGGGACTCTAATGGTGATATGATATATGCATTTGCCACAACTCTAGGAATAGGAACTAACAACCAAGCTGAGATTCAAGAAGCCACCTTTGGCTTGCACTGGTGCATTCAACATGGTTACAAAAAGATCATACATGAGGTTAACTCAGAACTTCTCACTAAATGTATTAAACACAATAATAGACCACCTTGGAAGCTACAGAACTATATCAATAAATTGGAGGGACTTATCAGACAGTTAGATTTTTTCAAATGCTAGCATATCTATAGGGAAGCCAACAATATTGCAGGTGTATTATCTAAGAGAAGTCATCAGTTGGACATCCCTAAGAACTTATGTGTTCACCAACATCTACCACAGGAATCAAGAGGACACTTCAATATGGAAAAACTTAGTTTGGCAAATTTTAGAAGGAGAAAAGTTAAGAGAATCAGACAACCACCTTGAGGGGATGATTCTGTAAAGACTTATATAGATGTCTCTATATCTCCACTATCACTTTATCCTTTTGAGATAGCCTATTTATTTTTAAGTCATAGCTCTTTTGAATAGGTCTTAGGCTTATATTCTTTCTTACTTTTGTAAGGGGGGAGTCTCCCCTATTTACGCTTTCCTTGATTATTGTAAAGAGGGGAGTCCTCTTACGATCTAGTCTAGGTTTGTTTATTTTTAGTAATGGGGACAAGTTGGTTGACCTTAGTAGATTGGTCAGCTTGTGAACCACCATAGGATGGAGGAAATGTTGATGTCCCCTCGTTATATTTTGTTTGATTGGTTATTAATGATAAGGTATGGGGTATTGCTCAAGCCCAGACCCCCTCAAGGGTTATTAAAATGAAAAGTGTGCCATAAAGACACATAAAAATGGTCTTATGTTGGTCTTTGAGAGCAATGGAGATTTGGTTGTACCCAAAATGTCCATCCAAGAAATAACACAAACCTCTACTGGCAAATCTATCTAACATTTGATCCATGAATGACATGGAAATGTGATCTTGTTTAGTTCATGAATTCAAACATTGATAATCCATACAAACTCATCACCCCATCACTAGTCTTGTATAATAAATTAATCTTTTTCATTCTTCACAATAGTCACACCCCTTTCTTTGGTAAACATTGCACTGGACTCACCCACCTACTATCTGAAATAGGATAAACAACTTTGGCATCCAACCAGTTGATTATTTCCTTCTTCATAATCTCTTACATTGGAAGGTTGATCCATCTTTGATTCTTAATAGTAGGCTTGCATCTTTGACCAAATTAATTTAATGAGACAAATCCCTGAAGGGATTCTAATGATATCCGTTATTTTCTATTTGATTCCCTTGATAAACCTTTTCAACACACTTACCAATGCCACCACATGGTGGTCCAACAAATAAGTTGTAGAAATAATTGGTAGTGTCTCACTACTACGAAGGAAGACACATTGCAAATAAGAAGGAAGTGTCTTACGCTCAAGCTTTGGAGGGTCTTCAACTAAGGGTTTTGTAGGTAGAGTTTCCCTATTCCTGAAATCAAGATGTAGCTTCTTTGGATTTTTGGAATAAGAACATTCTCCCTATCATAACCCAACCCTAGGGCCTAGGTGTGACCTAGCGGATGGAAATATAGAAGGTACCCCAAACAAGCCTCATAGCATATGAAAGCATATCCTTGGTTTAGAAGCATGGATTAATCATCAATAAATAGTACTAAGGGTATTTGGGACTTAGTATGCACTCAACGGAACAATGGATCATGAAACTTCCATCATACTACCACAACAGTAAATCTAAGGGAAGGGAACATAGGATGCACTCTATGGGGATTAGGGACATAAGGAATTCACCAGTTGCTAACATAACCAAAGAGACATCATACATGGGATAAGAACTAAGGAAAAGTCCCCATAGATACATAAGTGTTGCATGAGTCATACATAACATATTATCCAACAATACCTCTTGTCATGAGAAGAACGGGGAACAAGACATATTCCTAGATCATCCATAAAAATAAATAGTAAAAGTAGCAACTTCTTAACATAGGTAGATAGAAATTTGATGTTGATCTTTAAATGGAGGATTCACAACAAGCAAAGATCTTCACACGTCGAACTAGACATGGAGAGGTAGATGGATAGAAGCTCTTGTACCTACATGGTTAGATCATGTAGGCAAAAAGTATGTGTTAGTACTTTAAATGTACTAAGTATGAGGGATGTGATGTAACAAGAGATCATAAGCCATAATAGAAAGATTCATAATCATTTACAAAGGCAATAAGCTCAATATGACATGAAAAATCAATGTCTTAATTAAAACATGTATGTGAGGTAAAAGCATAAGTTCATAACATAACATATAAATATATGGGAGGAGACTTTAACCAAATATTAATACCATGAGAGCTACTACATGGAATCCCAATGTTTTCTCTACATTGGAAAAGGAGTATTTTACTTGCCAAGTTAAACCATACCCTCACCTTATGGCATAGCCTTTTGGGGGAAGGTGGGGTTAAATGTTACCCTTATCTTATAGAATGTCCTTATTGGTATGTGTACATGTTATCCTTGTTGACATGTTGGGAAACCTATGTTTAGGCATTTATTATGGTTGATCTATCAAGGGCCATAATTGCTAGAATTAATTTGTTAAGTGTTATATTGTTGTGATTGACCTGTTAGATGTTATAATTGTTGAATATATGATATTGTTGAGAATTTTTATGATTAGTATGTTGATTACCTATTATATTCCTAATTATCTGGGCTGATAGAGTATTTGTTGTCATGTTGAAGCTACTGATGAATATTACACCAATATTTCTTATACTATGGTGGTACTCTGATTATTTACTATACTCATGATTATCAATTATTATTCGGCCTTAGTATAGACTAGGCTAGTGATTCCCTAGACTTTTGCTAGTCAGGATCGTCAAATTACTGTATATGCTTTCGATGTGACTTGAGAGGTGTAGGTCCTTATAGAAAGAATAGCAAACTAGAGTCTGTAGAGTTGGGACTTAGATATGTCGTTATGATATGGGGATCTAATTACTCTTTCTACTAGATATCCCTTTTTTATTATTCTTGCTAGTCATTAGATTAGGCTTGGATATACGGCAACTGACAGCACCACCCTGACACCTAGGATAAAGTCCCCTATGGCTAAAGGGCTGAGCTTTTCTCTTACCTAGTTATATGTTTGTCCAGTTGGGCCATATGTAGATGAGAAAGTGTTACCTTCTATATACCCCTAGTTCAGGGTATAATTCGATTCTGTATAATTGGAAAGTATTAGGTTCGAGTCCCAACAGTGTTAGGTTTGAGTCCTAATAGGTATTTTTACTAGTTCAGGTCTTTCTTGTAGGATACATCCACAATTTGAGGTTCGGGCTTCTTGTACATCTATGGTTCAAGGTCCGAGCTCTGTATGTTTTACTATTGGCATTGCATATAATGGGGCTCACAGCTGTGGTTCAAGGTTTGATCTCTATGACATATTATTCATGGGGTCGCATCTGTGGTTCGAGGTCTGGCTTTGTGACATGTCTTTCACGGGTCCATATCAATAGTTCATGGTTCGAGCTTTATGTTCCTATTCTACCTTCAGAGTTGGGTTACTAATTCAGATACAGTTGAGTGTTGGGATTGAGTAATTATACTTTACCATTGGTGCGTGGGTGTACCTGTTTAGCTTATGGGGGCTTGACATGCATAAAGGGTTAGGTTAGATAGTATCTTACACTCGTGTACCTGTCTGTCCTACATGGTTTTGTTAGTACTACTAGATATCAGTATTACGACATTTCAGGTAGATGGTTTTATCAGTGTTGTGGTTATTTGTACATGATTGGGTTAAGAGCTCAGTTCAAACTTGATTGTGTCATTTGGGTTAAGAGCTCAGTTCAATTATCTTTAGGAGGCTATGGGATGTACTAAGAATCTTTTCTTGATTGTGTCATTTTGTGCAATCATGTTGTTGGTCTTTTAGAATGTCATTTGGCTCATATTTTGCAGACATGGCTCGTAGAGGTCCACATCGGGCTAGAGGCGGGGGCGTGACACCAGCTCCAGATAGAGATATGGCTACATAGATGCTAGAAGAGCACTTGGATACCTGTATTCCCTCTTAGCCAATCAAGACAGAGTTGTCATAGCCCCCTGCCACTCCTATTATGACACCTATAGTCCAGGTGGTCATTGTACAGTTACTCACTGCTCTAGGGGTGCATAGCTAGCACCAACCCCAAGGCTAACTCCAGTTTCACCAGCATAGCTCGTACAACTTCCATCTCCCGCCCAAGTTGATCGTGTAGCTCTAAAACCTCCTATTGATCAGTCAGAGGTTCTATGCCTTTGCAAGATCAAAGAGTGTAGGGACATTTTCTTAGATTGGGCCCTCTGAGGTTTTCAAGAGTAGTTGGACAGGATGCCCACGAGTTCTTGATGACCTATTAGGAGAGGCTACAGACTTTGATGTTGTTAGAGTCTAGAGGCACAGAGTTTTCATAACTTATCAGTTTGATAGATCTGCTAGATAGTGGTGGCATGTGTATATTAGCACTAGAATAGTTGGGTCATGACCAGTGTCATGGATAGAGTCCTTAGAGGCATTTCTAGCCAGGTTTATCCCTAGGAGTCTCAAAAATAACCTCTGAGATCAGTTCTCTAGATTAGAGTAGGGGCCCATGACTGTGTGCGAGTAAGAGGGTAGGTTTTATGATCTCTCTAGATATTCCATGATGATATTATGTATTGAGGAGGAGAGGATCAGATGTTTTAAGAGGAGGTTGAAGACACAGTTGAGACCAATCATTGGTTACAGTGGGTCGTTCTTTTTTTATATTGTTGACCACGCCTGCACTATTAAGAGGCTTCATCGTGAGGTCCATTAGTAAAGTGACAAGTGGGTTAGATATGAGGATAGCTACAGCGAGACCTAATACGGGTCTAGGGAGCATCATGATAGGTCACAACAGGGTTCCAGTTGAGTTAGTCTAGTCACACTATTCAGGCCTTACTTCGGACTCTAGAGGATGATTGACGGTCTTAGGGTACCTTTATTCAGAGTGCCCCCCATGTCACAAGGAAGAGAGTGAGAGATAGGTTTGCGATAACTTCAAGGTAGGCTGGGTTATTTTATTCAGACAGTTAGGGTTTTAGGACATCAAAGTAAGACATTACAGGTCGTAATGGCCATTATTCTTTTGGCTTATCCTCCCAAGGATGCTATGACTATGGGAAGCGTGATCATTGGTCTAGAGATTGCCCCCAATGAGGGATAGTGTACCGTACTCCATAGGAAGCTCACTCCGTCCGAACGCCAGCACCTTTGGCCAATGAAAGAGCCTACTGTCAGGACCATATAGGAGATCGACAGAGTTTTAGATATGATAGATCGGGCAGTAGAGGCTACCCTAGAGGAGGAGTCTGTCAGGGGCACTTCCACATAGCTCTAGAGTGGTCAGAGGTTGATGCGTTAGATGAATCTTTCACAAATATGATTACTTTATATTAGAACCACATTATGTATTTCGACTCCAGTAGGTGACTTCTTTTTATTTGTAGTAGTGGATCATTATGGTACCGGAGTTATATTTGTTATTGTGGAAGAGTACTATTGTAATTGGTGCTTGATTCTCTGCCTTGTTGGCCTTCAATTTTGGCTTGCCTATCAGAGGTAAGGTAACCACCATCATGACCCGTGGAGTCGGGTCGTGACATATTCTCACCCTTTTAATTATCATTTTACCCTTATATGAAGTTAATTATACAAAATTGACACATTCCACACTTGAGGAATAAGTAGATATTTTATAAGGATATAATAGATTACCTTTGTATGATGAACATATTTACATAATCTACCCTTGTTCGGTCATGTGATGGCTCTTCTATATAGCAGAAATAGAAATATAACTGGTAAAGGCAGCTTGAGCGTTGCCTGGGCCCAATAAATATATTTAATTATTTTCATACTATTATTTGTGTAACTAAATTTAAATTTAAAATATGATATTTTGTCTGGCCCCAATAAATATATTTTATTATTTTTACACTTTTATTCATGTGATTAAATATAAATTTAAAATATGATATTGTATATGTTTTAATTTATTTGTCCTTTTTTTTAGTTCATCTAAAAAAGAATGTTTATTTCTCTCCTCTTTTTTTGGCAACTTTAAAATTTAACTTTCCACATGACAAGTTACCACAAGATCAAAAAATATTTTTGATATATTTGAGTCAAATAATTTGACATATATTTAGATTAAGATCACAAAATTTATAAAAAAAAAAAGAGTTTTTGCCAAATTAAATAGGAGCAATTAATTAAAATGAAAATAATATTTAATTTAGTTAAAAAATATTAGGCACAAGCCCACATATATTTTTTTTTATCTCGATTTATGTGATGCTGGTATCTTTTTGTATATTTTTAAAAAAATTAAGTTGTTAATTATTGCGACTTATAGTATATTTTGCGTTAATTTTAAATAATATATATTACTTATTTTGTTCCAACTTATGTTTCAATCAATTTTTTTTATTTTTTGTTAAACTATTAATTGTTTTAATTTTTAGTATGTTTTACATAAATTTTAAATAATGTATAAAATTGAAGAACCAAAGTTTTAAATTGACAATTATTATGACCTATAGTACTTTTTTACATCATTTTAAGTAATATACATAAACTTCTTTATTTATTTATATTTTTTTGAAGTACTCCTTTTTTACACAAATATGATCATTGAAAGATATTAAAATAGTTATTTTATTTTATTTATTCAGTTAGAAAAAGAAACTTTTTAAGTCAATCATGAAGGCAATTTCAGCCATCCTAATCTGGAAATTATTGAAAAGAAGGAATCAAATCAGACATGGTAAAAATGTTACATTCACAACACTATTTGTAAAATGTGAAAGAATACGAGATGGAGAGATAGCTTGGTGGAGATTTAGAAATTCTGTCTAGAACTTTACTACAAAGTGGTAAAATGGGAGAATCCAGCTACAGGGTTGATTAAGTGTAATACTAATGGGGCAAGCAAAGGCAACCCAAAAAAGAGTTCCTGTGATTTTTGTCTACGAGATTGTTAAGGGAATCTAATTTATGCTGAAGCAGCCAACATTGGCAATGCTACTAATACGGTGGCAGAAATCTTTGCTGGTTTAAAAGACAGAGGGCATAGGAAATATTATGTTAGAAAAGACTCCCTTTCCCTTAAAAATGTTTTAATGAGAGATTGGAAGGTTCCATGGGAAATCACAGAGATGGTAGAAGACATTCAGGGCCTAATGAAGGCGTCTAGCATACAAATAGAATGCACATTTGTTGTCGCGCAAGTCACACCTCCTTTTTGAGGAAAAGTTGTTATCAAGTATATACGCTAACCAAGGTTAGGATCGTTCCACCGAGGAATATGGTAGACTCTAGAATTAATTCAATGTGATTCGAGATTGATTAGCCTACCTATCTCCCAAGAAAAGGGGGGTTTTATAAAAGAAAGTGTATTAATCCTACACTAATGCAAGAGATGAACAATCAGTAGAAGAGATAACTAGGGTGATGTGATCCCCATGATTCCCTAACTCGGTGTTATCGAATATGTGCAATCCTTTTTTTGGTGTATAGGTGTAGGACAGGAAGTTAGGTTTACCTAAGTCCTTAATCTAGCAAATAGGTAAATTTAACCTCCGAACTTGATCCGTATTTGTGATATATCTATACTAACCTTTACTCTTAGTCCCAGTACGACCTCTCTTTGATCCAGTTCGGTTGATTAGATGAGAACAACTCAATCGAATCCTGTTAATTATCTCTTTTCCTATTCATTACTTTCTTGATCCAGCAAGTAATACTAGGTGAGTTATAACGTTGGTCACCCGTTAAAAATAATTAAAGTGAAGAGAATAATTAATACGCCCCAATACACTTTCCAAGAATTACACGTTATCCGATTTTACCTTGCTCGTGTAACATTGTACGGATCGTGGATCCTCCTCGTAGAGTTGACATCAAGTTTGCACCCCTCACTGAAAATGTATACGAGACCGTCTCCACGACTAGTGAACTACTCCATGACTCGTAGAGGGTTCCGTGAATCACCAAAAATTAGCAACTTCGGCACATTTTTTCCAAAACATTGTCAACACTGTAATCCTGCAAAACAAACACGAAAATACAATCAAACCTACTAAATTCGCATTGCGAACACACAATTCCAAGTTTTAAGCATCAAAAGTATTGTATTTCGGCAGCAGATCAACACCCTCAACTTAAAATTGTTGCTTGTCCTCAAGAGACAGACTCGATCTTTATAAGCAGAATAGAAACATATAGAATCCAACCCAATGGCACTGACTTAATCAAAATCCAACATAGACACCCACACCATATTTCAAATCAATATTAGATAGTTATCCAGCAAACCAACACAGATCAATACATTCAATAGTGCAACTATGATAAGCAATGCAACCATGATAAGCAATGCAACCAAAAATAAGCAACAATCGCTAAACTAGTCAGACAACAACAATACAATGCAAGTGCCCTCACAAAAGGAAGTTTCATTCCTCACTCAGAATGATATTTTCAAGTTCAGTACATGGGACAATACTACAACACTCAGTCTCACAAACGACATTAAAATATTTTGACCAATACCATAAGATTGCCCCTATACTCGCGACTGACACCTTCGACTAGTTGGACTAGGATCACTTTAGGACTTTCTAGGCTTGTGACGTAGGCTGAGGGGGTTTTGGTATGATGTTGTAGAGACATAGTGGCTAATGAAACTTCTTAATACTGTATTTTTCTACACTTTTGCCCTACCAACCCATATTTTCTTTTAATTCTCTCTTTTTCTCCCTTCTCGGACCTTTTAGGGTGCCTTAGACTCAATTATTTTTTGCATAGTTCCTTTATTTTTCACAATGTTTTTCTATCTAGAACACTGATTAGGCACTTTTCTCCCTCTATTTTCTTTTATACCCTTTTTAATCATTTTCTTCCTCTTTTTTGTATCACTAGTTTCCCCCTCATTTTATAATTTTTCTCACATTAGCCACCCTCAACTTAGGATTTTGTCCTGAGTTGAGGTGAACAATATCCATCCTCAAAACTAGAGACACTTTTGGGTTGCCACCCTCAACTTAGGCTTTTGGCATCAGTCGAGGTGTAAAATGTTCAAGGAAGGACCAGGGTTAAGTTTTGGACTTATCATTAATCAAGGCATGGTTACTTGGGTATTTACAAATAAAAAGGACAATTTTAGGCTCAAAACATAGGGATCAAGGGATATATAGAATATTTGGTCGGTTATTTTAGGCTAAGTAGACTATTAAGAACAAGGGTCTAAGATCCTTTCCTAACCAACTAATTTATAGCATAAATCAGAGTAACAGGACAAGTTCTAAATTGAAACAAAGTATTGAATCATGCAATTAAGCTCACTCACACATGGTACTACTGACATGTTAATACATACTATCAGATCATGTTTTTTATCACAATTTGGCCTAACTTATCAAAACAAACACTGTCAAAAAACTAATCATTCAAGGTTGCTATCAAAACTAACTAAACACAAAAAATTGATGGGTACCATTTTTTCAACAAAAATATAACTATACAATAGATATAAGTATTGTATACTACTAATAATACCTAAACATCCTAAACATGCCAGTTTGACAAAAAAATAAATATCTACAGAGAAAAAGAACACAACCAAGAAAACCCTTTGGATAAAAAATTAGGATAGTTATAGGCCAAGGCTACTCAGACTTCACTGAGGCTTATAATTACCCACACCCTATCAAAAAAGTTATGCATTGTTCCCAATGCGAATAAAATATCAAAATTAAAGAACACGGGTCAAAAAAATATACCTGGGCATAGAAGTGCCTCACTCATCTCCAAACTATCCACCCTTCACATGTCTTGTGGACTCCTCGCTAATAGGAGCATCTCCTGAGGGGTCAACACCCCTCGCTCTCTCAAGCTCGTGAGATAGCCAAATCTCCTCATCCTGTCTCTATATCGCATGGACAAGCTCTATCTCCTACTCCTCTGTCAGTCCATCTCAAAGCGCACAACATCAATATCATCTGTGTGGGGCCTCTTCCCAAGGGAAGACAGTGGTGGCTCCTTCAGAACAAAAAAGTCAATCACCAGTTCATATAGAATAGTTGGTGGGATATGACCTGGGGCAGCTAATGTTGCACTCATCTAGGCCTGGAGCTACTAAATCTCTGTAAAGATGGCTATCAAATCCAAAGGCCTCATTGTACTGAGGCTCTGCTGGACCCGCCTCTTATGAGTATCTATGGGAGCATCTACGGGAGCAAGTATCTCCTGTATAGCGGTGACCGTGAATGCATGCATATAGGTCTCTCCATCTGAGATAACCTAGTAGACCTAGGATGTTAACTACTATAACAATTAAGTCATTTATGACTCAGTACGAGCCTATCACTGCATCAGGGACTAAAATGATATCACAGACAAAAATGTAATATCTGCGGGTACTAGAGTAGATATTGTGGCCATTGGAGCAGGAATATCAGTAGAGGGGCCCCTCTCCAGATCTGGCTGAGCCTATGGGAGCACCTCAACTATAGGTGCAGAAGCAGTAGGGGTAGATGGCTCAAGAGGCGGCACTGGAGCGAACATCTCTGGAATAGAAACCTGTGGCCTCGATGCTCGCTGGAGTGCAACCGGAATATCATCAGACTTGATTAGGTTAGCATCAAGAGTGTGTTGACCCTTTACTAGTATATCCACGTGGGGAATGACATCCACCCCCACCGCTAGGCATAATCAGTAAATCAGGCATGGGAAGGGGATGGTCGTGGACCTCTTGAAGGACACCTCATGGATCTACTCTAATATCAGTGTGGTCCAATTAATATTGTAACTAGCCAAGATACTGGCTACTAACACAGCATGGTTCGCGTTAATATGTTATCTGTAAGCTTCAATTGGATGCATCATCAAATTACTACCCACTAGAACCTGGCGGGGAAGATGAGGGAAGCCTTTATTATAAGCTCTGTAGACGTGGCTATCCATGCAAGGTTGGTCCCCTCTATTGTGATCTGGATAGCAACCTATCTTATCAACGTTTCTCTATGCTCTGTGCCCTTCATAATACCCAAGTCTCTAGTTTTCCCCACTTGTAGGCGAACTCTATTATGGCTTTGGTGGCTAACAACTCGGACCTAAAAAGAATCTGGTGGATGGTCTCCTCATAAACGTCTACCTAACGGTCTCTCACCAACACCAAACCTCGGTTGAGTGAGAAGCTTCTACCTATTGGGAAGAGAACTATGTATGGTGGCAGCATAGGAGGTAAAGAATTCTCTCACCAATACTGGTAAGTACGTCCCTACTGACGATGCCAACCATTGGATCCTGAAGTGAACTATAGTGTCTATCCCTGGGACACTGTCGAGTCCTGTAGTGATAACTCAAGGCTCCTCGAAGATGGAACGAGTAGATCGTCCCCGCTCATTCCGCTGAATATCCTCCTCATAAATGGCCCACATGCCCCTGATGCACCATCCACTGGATCAAGCATATGGTGATGAGTTTGGTACTCGGGTGCCTAAAGATGAGGCAGAGTCTGACCCCTCTTTATATCTAGAATTAGGCCCTCCCTTAGAGGAGGTCCTCTTTATTCTACTACTGGCCATGTTACCTCCCTCGTCAGACTGAGAGGGTAGACCACAACTGCTTGTGTAGTTTCCTACCTAGTAGTAGCTCGAGTCTATAGTGGCTCAGCATCAAGATCAGGCACAACACTGAGCTCATCTACAGAGCCATTAGACTCGGGAGCAGGCTCAACATCTATAGGCTCATCATGCAAGCGATCCCTCATGGACCTGTGTCACGACCTTAAAGTGGGTCCTAGATGTGACATGGATAAGTAGAACCCAAAGGTCCTCGATCAAGCCATCATAGAATCATCACACACATCATCGGTTCAGAAGTGTAGAAAAGTAAACACATAACCCATAATTCTAAGGGAAATGGGGCTTTGGACTCAAGCTATGGGGATGTTGGTGGGAATGGGATGAGCATGAATCACATAACATATTACAAGTATTTCTAAGGGGCAGGTAAGTAGGACTCAAGTTGTGGGGGCACACTGGGGTTATGAGACTTTTCACATAAGCATATTCCCAATATTTACCAACCCATAAGCATAAGCATAATTGGAACATCATTTCCATAACAAAATCCCATTAGTCATAACATCCCAAAATAAGCATAATACAATGTGCAAGAGTATAGTGTGTGTAACATTGCCTCTACATAGAAAGTGTGGGGCCTATACATAGTTTGAGGCTCACCCTCAATACATGCAATAATAAAGTAAATAATACAAGGGAGAGGAAAGTAGATATTTCCCTTGGACAAAGGGCTCACCACAAGCAACAACTTCAAGAGGGTCACTCGTTGTGTAAAGGTAGATAGAGGTCATCGTCGGTACCTACATAGTTAGAACATGTAGATAAGAGTATGGGTTATCACAATAAAGCACTATGTATGTGGGCATGCAATGTGTGCACATGAACCTATAACAACCTACATGGTAAGGGAACATACATAAAACAGAATATAAGAAGGGACAATATAACAAGATGCCATGATAATCATGATGCATAAAATGCCATAATGCTTATAATATAGTAGGGATGGAACCATAACCGGCATCTAAATTCATGTGAGATACAACATGAACTTGCCCAATGAAGCCTCCCGTTGGATCGGAGAAGATTACTTGCCAAAGGTAGTCTACACTACACCTTACTGGCCTCTCATTTTGGTGTGATGGCCACCTTTCTTACGGGTCTCCCATTTTGGAAGGATTTACATAACATATCATCTCATATCAAAGAATACCTTACGGGTCTCCCATTTCGGTAGCAACCTACATTGGCACATAGTTTTGGGAAAGGAGTGGGACCCTTGGAGATAGCCCACTTACTACTCCAATCCTTCTCGGTACTAAGTCATCATCCCACAAAATGGAAACTTGACACATGAACATCAAACCATGCATAATTGGGCTTAAAAGTCAAATCAATTTCATTACTCTTATGCATACTTCACAAGAGTCAAACACATTTCATAATCATGCATCATGGGCTAAAAGGCCAAACAACTTTCATGTTAAACTTCATGCATAAGAGTAGCTCCATACTTGTCATACTTGTCAAATCATATTGGTGTAAACACCCATGTTTCTTAAGGAGCCATATCATAGACATTATGTGATCATATTCTTGTCATAACCCATACTTGTTCAAAATCATAGTCATAACCATGTTTGGGACTTAGCCCACATCAAAACTTTCATCAAAATATCCATGAATCATGCATGCAATGCCATGAGGAACAA
>JBCEWC010011297.1:0-16831 GCA_038996855.1 Solanum aculeatissimum | reverse complement strand
TAACTTTTCTACCTTAAATTAATATCATAAGCTCATAATTATATATTTAATATTATTACTTCTATTTTTAATTTTTTATTTCATTGCAATTTTTTGTTTTGACCTACTTCATCTTAAAGAATAAATTATCTCTCACAATAAAAACATATATAGAAATTATATCAAGAAAATATTTAAGTTAAGAAAATAGTACAAAAAAATTGTAAATAAATGCTTTTATGATATTTTAAAATTTTATATAATTGATTATAATAAGAATGATGGATAGAGTTACTAGAAAATAATACATTAATATTTTTTCTTCTTATTAAACTTTTTTTATGAAATAAGCAACATTATAAAAGATGGAGGATTCTTATCAGAATGTTGAAATGATTAACAAAACATCACTTGTTATACTTATAACATGATTTGGTTTGATCTCTTTGCACTCATATTAATTAAAATATATTTTTACACTAATTAATATATTTTAACGATGGGATGTTATACTTTTTTAAAGATCCAATTTATCCCCTTGTTAATATTAGATTAAAATTTGTCTTTAATGATCAAAAAAATCTGGTCACTATAAGTGTATTTATAATGATCGGAAAATAATTTGTTCACCATAAGTATATTTATAACGACAGAAAAAAACATTTGATCACTATAAGTATATTTATAACGACCGAAAACAAATTTGGTCACTATAAGTATATTTATAACAACCAGAAACAAATTTGATCACTATAAGTATATTTATAACGACCGGAAAAAAATTTGGTCACTATAAGTGTATTTATAACGACCGGAAAAAAATTTGGTCACTATAAGTGTATTTATAACGACCAGATTCATTTTCCTTCGTTAAGAAATGGTCGTTAAAAGTCTTTTTTCTTGTAATGATACTTCACTTTTGCATTTAATGGATTGTTGCACTTTTGAAAATCTTGTGGGACAGATCGTAGTTGTTCCCCCCTTGAGCAAGGAGTTTTTCAATATTAAAAGCTTTTGTTCTTTATATTCTGCATTTGCATTTCATACTGCTTCTAAGTAGTCTGCGTATAAAGACTAGGTCCTCGTAAGTAGTAGGAGCATCCATTTTAACAATTAGTATCAGAACAAGGATCTCTAATTAGTTAACACCTAGAGATATTCCCGTAATAAATAGATGCTCCACTCAACCTTGAAGAGAGGCAATCATCCAACGAACCACATAGATTCAATGGTAAGTTCTATGGGTGGTAGAAAAATCGAATGCATGACTTCCTCATGGATGAGGATAGTGAGTCATGGGACATCGTCTTATATGGTCCATACACTCCCACCGTAGAAGTCAAAGAAGGTGAGATTACCAAAGTTGTTCCAAAACTGAAACAACAATATACTGAAGCTGATAGGAAAAAGACAGAGAACAACTACAAGGCAAAGAAGCTGATTGATTATGGAATAGGAGCTGAAGAATATAATCGAATCTCAGTTTGTGTGTCTGCCAAAGAAATTTCGGACATCTTGAGAAATGCACATGAAGGCATGGAGCTAGTAAAGGAATCCAAAGTAGATATGTTGACCTCCAGTATGAAGATTTCCTCATGAAAGAAGGAGAGTCTATTTATGACATGCATACCAGGTTCACTACAATAACAAATTAGTTGAAGTGCCTGGGTGAACCTATTAGTCAGAGTAAGCAAGTCAAGAAGATTCTCAAAGTATTGCTAAAGTCCTGGAAAGTAAAGTTGATGCTATAACTTAATCCAAAGATTTGACCATGGATATTATCATTGGGTATCTTCAAACCCATGAGCTGAATAAGCAACATGATTCTGCAAAAGGGATGGCAAGAAGGATAAATCACTGTCTCTTTAGTTAGCTCATAGTGATGATGAGGTAGATAGTGTGGACATGGCTTATCTAACTCGAAGATTCAAGAATACCATAAGAAGAAACAATGGATTTGTGAATAAAGGGAACACTAGGAAATTTTCAAATAGTGTGGAGTCGTGCCACAGATGTGGAAAACCTACATACTACTATATAGAGTTTCCTCAAAGAAAGGTAAAGTTCAATGACAACCCCAAGTTTTGAAATAATAAATGCAAGGATCAGGTCCCTAAAAAATTCAGAAGGAAAGCTACAACAGACATGATGTAAAGAAGGCTCTAGGAGTGTGGTGAAACTAATCAAATCACTCAGAAGAGACTAAAAACATGAGGACTCCTCTATGATGGGTATGAAAGATGAATATAAAGTCTTAGATAATCTATTTGCCTTCATGAAAAAAAATTAATGATGAAGCAGAAGATGAGGTAACCCTACTTAATTTTAAAAAAACCTGGATCTCTACTCTACTAAGAAACTTTAAAAAACTTACTTGTGTTTTTATTGATTCTATTTGTGAACTTATTGATGATAAGGATGTCTTGAGCAATAGTATTGACATATTTCAAAGATAAAAAACTGCTTTAGCTATTTAGATATCTGATCATGAAGGAAAGATTTTGTCGTTAGAAGTTGACAAAACTAAGCTTTTGAATCTATTATAAAAATGAGTCTAAATTTGATGTCAGCTAAAGGGTAAAGCAAGTGAAATTGAACTTGTTCTTGAAGAGAAATTAAATGACTCTGAGTTGAAACTATTGTTGGCTTTAGAAAGAAACATAGTGTTAGAAAAGGACCTGGTCCAAGTGAAGAATGATCAGAGCAAATCACTAAAATGGGCTAATTCCTCTAAACTTTTAGGTAAGATGACAAACCATAAGGGGAATGAGAAAATAGGGCTAGGATATGTGAACAAAATTGATCCTCCTACAATCCATATAGTAAATATATATTTGTGTCAAACAACTTATTATGTTTGCACTATGGTAAAAATGGACATCTAAAAGGTGATTGTGAAGTTCTATAAAGAACTCTGAGGAGATAACATTCCTTGTATCCTGGCAAAAAGCCAGAAAATAAGAACTATGATGTAGGACCTAGTCCTAACATTAAAAGGGTAACAAAAAGTTGCCTTTTTAGACCAAAAGGGATTTGATTGTGCCTCTATCTCCCATTAGGAACTCAGATTAAAATGGGTCCCCAAGACTAAAAAGTAAGCATTATGCAGGAACAATCTGGAGGAAACAGTCAATGTTGGTTCATGGACAATGATGCTCCAAGCATATAAATGGAAGGACTAAAAACTTCCTCTTCTTAAAAAGAATACAAGGTGGTACTGTATCATTTGGCAATGAGAATAAATGCTACATCATGGGAATTGGAAGAATTGGCAAATTTTTTGAAAATTCAATTGAAGATGTGTACTATGTCAAAGAATTAAAGTACAGTCTTCTTAGTAGTATGTCTCAAATTTGTGACAAAGGGAATGAAGTGAGATTCTTGTCTGACAAGTGTATTGTTACAAACTTGACAACTAAAGAAGTGATATTTACAATAAAGATATGCAATAATATGTATATTTTTTTATCTCAATACTGAAAGAGGTGATAATTTAACTTGTCTTAGAAATCAGGATGAGACAAGTGACTTGTGGCATCGGAGGCTGGGTCATGTTATTCCCTCACTACTGAACAAATTAGTTTCTAAGGACCTGGTTCGTAGACTTCCCAGAACCATCTTTAGCAATAACAAGGTATGTGATGCTTGTGCAAGAGAAAAATAAGCAAGGAACTCATTCAAACCACAGAAAGAAGTAAGCACTTCAAGACCATTGAGCTCATCTACATAGATCTCTGTGGTCCTGTGAAGATATAGAGTTGAGGTAGAAATAAATACATCCTGGTCATTGTTGATGATTACTATAAATTCACATGGACCATATTTTTTAGAACCAAAGATGAAGTTGGGGATATGTTGATAGGTCTTATCAAAGTGATACAAAATCAATTGGGGAGCAAGGTTGTAGGGATCAGGTCCGACCATGAAATAGAATTTAAGAACGCCAAGTTTGAAGGGTTCTGCGCTAAAATAGGCATTCACCATAACCTTTATACTCCAAGAACTCCACAAAATAATGGAGTGGTGGAGAGGAAAAATAAAACTCTGGTCAAAACTGGGAGAACAATATTAATATATTCTAGTTTGGACAAAAACTTCTGGGTTGAGGTTGTTAACACTATGTGCTATGTCACCAATAGATGTCTGATCATGTCCCTCAAAAACAAGAGTCCCGACGACCTTTTGTTTTGATGCAAGCCTAGTATCAGTCATCTAAGAGCCTTTGAATGCAAGTGTTTTATGCTAATAAATGGGAAGAAGGAATTGGGAAAATTTAATTCATAAATGTTGAAGGTATCTTTGTTAGATACTCCTCTAATAGTAAATCCTATAGAGTATTTAATAAAAAAACCCTTTATATTGATGTAAATGTCCATGCCATCTTTGATAAATCTGAAAATCTTGAAAGACAAGGTGATAAAGATGACTCTGAGTTGGAAGAATTACTTTAGATACAAATAGACAATTTAATGAATGATTCCTCAACAGATTCTATCAATCAGAATGACAACATAATAAGAAAAGGTGACACTGGTAGAAATTCCATTGAGGAACCTGGTTCATCCTCCAGGCCCACTACAAATGTTGAGGATGGGAACTTACACCATACTAACCATGATGAACCTGAGGAAGAAATAAGTGTGAATGCAGTAGAAGGTAGAGGTCAAGAAATAAAAAGGGTATCCAGGTGGAAGCATCAATCATCACATCCCATGGACAACTTGATCTCATCTTTGTACTCTGGCATCCCAACTAGATCCAAGGAAAGGAATCTCATGTCCTTTTCTCCCTTTCTCTCGTCCATAGAGCCTAAGAATGTTAAGGAAGCTCCCAAAGGTGCTAATTGGGTCAATTCTATACAAGAAGAGTTGCTCTAGTTTGAAAAAATTCAAGTACGACACTTGGTTCCAAGACCTCCGGACAAATCCATTATAGGGACTAGGTGGGTGTTCAGGAATAAAGTGGATAAAAATGAAGTCAGAACAAGAAATAAGTCTAGTCTTGTAGTTCAAGGATTCAATCAAGAGAAAAGCATAGACTATGATGAAACATTTTCTCCAGTGGCAAGTTTGGAAGCAATTCAAATTCTCGTTGCATTTGTTGCATATATGGAATTCAAACTGTTTCAAATAGATTTCAAGAGTACATTTTTGAATGGATATTTCAAAGAAGAAGTATATGTGAAGAAACCTCCCAGTTTTGGGAGCGTTGAATTTCCTAATCATGTAATGAAGCTAGATAAGGCTCTCTATGGGCTAAAACAAGCTCCCAGGGCATGTTGTGAAAGGTTGTGTGGATTTCTTTTTGACCATGGTTACAAGAGAGGAAATATTGATAACACTCTTTTTCTGAAGACTCAAGGAAAGAACCATAGATTGTGCAAGTCTATGTTGATGACATAATCTTTGGTGCTACAACAAATTCACTCTATAAAGAATTTGGGGACCTGATAAGGAGTGAGTTTGATATGAGCTTGATGGGAGAACTCATTTTCTTCCTAGGGCTACAATTTATGCAAACACCAAAAGAAAATCTCATCAGTCAAGAAAAGTACATTAGGAGTCTACTGAAAAAATATCAGATGATGGAAGCCAAGCCCATTGACACACCCATGGGATTCAGTTCAAAATTAGATGCTGATGAACCTTGTCCCAAAGTGAATGAAACTATGTATCAAGGGATCATAGGGTTACTACCTGACTGCCAGCAGTCCTAATATAGTATTTAGTGTGGGAATGTGTGCTAGATTTCAAGCTTATCCTAAGGAGTCCCACCTTAATGCTACAAGAGAATTCTATGATACCCCAAAGACACTAATAGCCTAGCACTATTTTATTCAATTGGTGACTCTTTTGAATTGGTGGGATATGCAGATGTTAACTTTGTTAGATACCTGGTTGATAGAAAAAGTACTTCAGGGATGGCTGACTTTCTAGGATAATCTCTCATCTCCTGTTGTATTAAGAAACAAAACTAGTAGCTTTGTCTACAACAGAAGTTGAATATGTAGTTGTTGTTGCTTGTTGCTCTAAACTACTATGGATCAAGTAGAAACTGGAAGACTTTGGAGTTTTGATGGATATAATACCTCTTCTATGTGACAACCCTAGTGCCTTGAATATGGCAAAATATCATGTTCACCATAAAAGAACAAAGCACATTATTGTGAGGCACCATTTTCTTAGGGAATAGATTGAGAAGGGCAACATATGTATGAAATTTTACAGTACAGAGGATCAGATAGCTGACATCTTTACTAAGCCTCTATGTAAAGATCAGTTTGAGAAAAATCAGATGACGTTAGGGCTGATTATGTTAAGCAAATTTGAGCAACCCTAAATGGTGAAATCTCTTCATTTTTTGGCTAAAATTCATATACAGGTATCTATTTTTTGTTGCACGGTATCTTGAATTCACAGTTGTAGCTTTGCAGGTATGCATGCTCAACAACATCATAGATGACAAAGAAGGAACATTGAGAGTAAGTTCAACAAAATTGTGCAGATCGACAAGTACTTAGTTCCCTCCCAAAGGTTATTATTCTAATTACAACTGCAAATCAATCATGAAATATGAAATGTGTCTGAACAACCTCATGTCTCTTCCCCTTTTGTGAATTGTTGTCTTGTAAACCCTACTCCCAAAAAGACACATCCTCACAAGGACTAGACATATCTATTCATCTCTATAAAGCCCCTATTAACCTTACTTCCCGCATACCTTTCTCCTTCATTTTCTCTATCTTCGTTGCATTTTTTCTTCTCTTCTAAACAATGTCTCACTGATCTCCCATCTTTGAGAAACCTACTTCATCTGACACTAAAAGTCCATCTTCACACAAGATTGACAATGCTCCTTCTATCCCCATTCATACTCCTCTTAAACCTCAGGAGTTACACTCTTCGACAAAACCCAGTTCCCCTATACCCATCATTACATCTAAAAATAGAACTTCTACACCTTACCACTTACCAAAGATGAACACCTTATCCAATCCATGGATCAAGATAATTTTTCTGATACCTCTCCTGGGGCTCTAGGTTTCACATTAGTAGGACCAGATCCTCCCAACTCTGAAATTGCTCCTATTGAAGAACAACCATCTTCCTCTCAACCAGATCCCACTTCCTCTTCTATGTCTGAAATATGTTTTGATGGTGACCTACCAATTGAAAAAGGTGTTGAGTTGAATATCTTGGCTGCTGGTGAAGAGTAGCTGGTCCAGAGTTTAACTGAAATGAAAGGTAAAAACTTATTTGCTCAGGGAGAGAATGAGTCACTTAACTTACAATTGGTTTTGGCCTCTCTTTTGTTTGATCAAACTCCAGCAAGTGATGTATGACCCTTAAATATGGCAAAAGATGAAAAGGATGGTGATAATGACAACAATGTGTCCTTGATATGGAAGTTATAGAAAAGGCAAGTCACGGAGCAACCTACACGGGACATTGGAGGGGACCTAGCCCCAGATAAAGGAAAAGGAAATATTTTTGACACACCAGAAGCAAATAAAGTCTATCTAACTAGAGGGACACAACCAAAACTTCTAAGTGATGCAATGACAGCAAGAAAGTCCAGAACCACTAGAAAAAGGAGACTTAGATCAGTGGTAGTAATTGAAGCAGAAGATGTTCCTAATGACAAAGTGATAGATGTCACTAAAGATGACAGTGATAGTGCTATAGAATTAGATGACACTCTTGATAATCTTGAGAAAAATATTGTGGAAAACAAAATTCCAAGTCAAATGACAACTAAGGGTTCCAAAGGACAAAGTCTAGGAAGAAGGATGAGGAAAAATCAAAAGGGGGTGAATCTGCTTCCACTGAGGGATAAGGTTCACAAATCAAGAAGGAAAAAGTTAGAAAAATCTTTAGTAGGAAAGAGAGAATTCAGATTCTTGAGAAACAAAAAGTTTTGAGTCAACGTGTATTTGAACCTGAGGCTCGAGGAAAACCAATTATGCATGATTTGGTCGATATTGTGGTGCTACAAGGTTAGGATCACCTGTTCGAGAAGCCAATTACCATATTACATGAATGGGAATTGAGAAAATTCTACTATAATATTAATTTCTTGGAGGATGAAAGTTTCAACACCTCCATAGGTGATGTCACATGTCACCTTAATGAAGAATTATTAGGGAAAATTTTGAAGGTTGACAGAGAAAGAATTGGGAGTGTGTAGGATCATGATCCTGCAAAGAGGTTCATTGTGGAGGCAGGAAAATTGCCAAATTTGAGTTATGTTGGTGTCTCAAAAACTTTCTCAAAGGGTAGTATCAGCTTTATTTTGAATTCGTGAACAAGGTCCTTTTACCTCGCTTTGAGAAGTGCATGATTGCCACTACAGTTGATTTGTTCTTAATGGAGGCATTGAGAAAGTTAATGGAAATAAATCTCCCTAGGTTAATGATGGAACACATTCATAATATCATGACAACAAAGAATGGTAAACATGGAATTGCATATGGTTACTTACTCAACCATGTGTTTGAACATTTTGGGGTCAGACTAAAAAAAAGAGGTATCAGGTACTACTAAATAGTCTTTTTCACAAACCACCTTGGTGGAGTATGAGTGCATTGAAGGAAGGGTTGGCAATAGACCTAAGTCTAAAGTTTCATATCGTATCACATAACAGGAAGCATTAAAAGTGCAGGTTGAATAGTTGACTACTGCACTTTCTACCAGAGATGTTGAAATTGTGACTCTGAAGGCTCAGCTAGCATCCAAGGGGTGAATAAAGGACCAGATTATGAAGAATTATCTAGGCTAAAAGAAGAGAATAGAAAATTGAACATAGAGGTCAAGTCCCTAACTCAGCAACTTCTCTAGGTCCATCAAGATTCAAATGCTAGAATGACCCTTCTCCTTCAATCTCTTGCCCCTAAATCCTCTTGTCCCTAGGTTACCCTATTTTCTTTGTTATTCCTCCCCAATTTTCTTAACTAGTTCAGTTCTAACATATTTTTTTATGATTTTCTATTGTTGTACCATGAATACTTATCTTTACGATCATATTTTGATTGAATGTATTTCATTAATCTATTCTTATGCTACTATGGTATTTATTTTATTGTGCTTTCCTGATGACTCTGAATTCAGTACCTATGATCTCTATCTTAGTTTACTATATCTGTTTTTAATAATGCCAAAAGGGGGGAGATGAGCCTAAATGGGGGCAAACTGATTCAGGGGGAACAAGATTTGTTAGGAAAGGGCAACTAATTCAGGGGGAGCAACATTCAAGGGGAAGGGGGAACAAATTCATGTGAAACAAGATTTAGGGGGAATAATAGTTTTTCATCATAAAAAGGAGGAAAATATTGAATAACCATTTTGATGATTAACAAATTATTGATGCAATATGAGGACCAGGTTAGTATCATGTTGAAGTAACTACATAAGTTGTGTTGGGCTACAGCTGGAAAAGTTGTCATGGTTGATGAGACTTGTCCTTCATTTTACTAAAGGACCAGTGGTCTCTTACATACCCCCTTGTACGGGTATAAAAGACCCTTTTTGCAAGAAGCAAAGGTGAACTTTTCAAGGAATTAAGTGTGCAAGTTTACAACAAGAAAAAGGTCTTTTTTTGTGATCATTTGAGAGATACGACATCAACTTCCAAGGGACCTGATCGAAAGAGTCTATAGTTTTCTTCTAAGCTTGATGTTGTATTCATTATAATAATTGTAAGATCACTTCCTAATCTATAAAGGAAGGTTGATCATTACTTGCATGTTCCTTATTTTGTTATTGAGGGATTCTTGGTAAGTTATTACCTCGAAGTCCCTTGGGTAGTAGTCTATCTTCATCTAGGTTGGTGAAAGTGTAGATTGTTGTTATTTTGGAGCGTTGCTCAAGACTTGTAATTTAGATTGCAAGTGGGAAATGAAGAGGGGTAGGGCACATAAACAACAGGTTGTATATGGCTACTTTGCTCTTGCATTTGGTGGATTGTTGGGCTTTTGGAAATCCTGTAGGACGAGTCGTGGTTGTTTCTCCCTTGAGCAAAGAGTTTTTCCACGTTAAAATCTTGTGTTTTTTATATTTTGCATTTGCATTTCATACTTCTTCTAATTAGTCTATGTATAAGGACCAGGTTTTCGTAAGTAGTATGAGCATCCATTTTAACAATTTTTTGTTACCATTCAGATTTTAGTTATTAATACTTTTCCTTTTAGTCATTTCTGTTGTTATTGTTTGATCTCTGTTTAATAATTATTTGTTATATTTTCAATTGTTGTTATTTTAAATTTAGATATTATTAGGCTATTAATCATGTTTATTTATTAGTTTTAAAAATTTTTGTGGTCTCTTTTTGATATCTTTTATGAATTTTGTATATTTTGTTAATTTTTTCAAATTTTGTGATAATTTGTTTTACTTTGTCGTTTTGTTGACATTAAATATTAAAATTTGCAAAAATCTCTTCGTCGAATTTCAAGGTACCCCAATTTGAAAGACGAAAAAATTTAGTTTATATTAATATTTATTACCTTTTTTAAATTTTAGTTTAAATTCATGCACACATTGTTTGTTAAAACGGGCCTATGAAAATTTTTTATTTTAAATTCATATTTATTGTGTGTTAAATTTCAAAAGATTAAATTTATATTCATATATAAATTGTATATTAAAATTGGTTGATGAAGAAATTATCGTCGATTTCTAACGCTTTCCATGTATATAAGGAAAAATTTATTTTGAGTTATTATTTTTATTCGTATTTATCTATTACAGACACTTTTACTAAGTGTGATTATAGGTACATAAAATTGATTCAAATATAATTTGGATAATATTTTATTTATTTATTTATTATTGTGTATATTATTGACGTTAGGTAAATACTTGATTGTTTCTCGTATTATTATTGTTTCACTCTTTTAGTATATTTCATGATTATTATACTACTTTTATATTGTTTATCTCCTCCTCAATTTGGAAAAAATAATTTTGGTCGGGGACCCACAATCGTAAATTTTGAAGGGTTCTAGTACTTTTCTTTCGTAATAACTTGAACCCTTACCTAAAATTTACTGGTCCGTAGACCTTTTTTTGTAATAATTAACTGATTTCCTTACTATCCTTAAAATTGGGTGGCGACTCTAAACTATTTTTTTCTAAATCCTTTTAAATTCTTTAATTTAATTGAATTACTTATTTTTTTGTGAGTCATCACGACGTTGCAATTTAAGGATGTCAACAGAATGTCGACTCTCCTGGAGATTTTTGAAGATTCTAACCATTATGAATTCAGTTTTTTCTCCTCGAGGAGATTTAATTTTTATTATGTCATAGGTTTTGCTTTATATTGTGTTGATTATTTGTATATTAAATTTATTTGTTTGTTTGTTTATTAATTATTTATTTAGTTATATGTATACTGCCATTTACATGTATGGTATACTTCCGCTCATTGATATTGATTTTATGTATTTGAAAGAACAATTTTGCAATTTCGCAGTCGGTCTTTTTTATACTTGATCCTTTTTGGAATAAGTACAACTTATTGGTTCATGATGCATCCAATGGTTGTCATAAGTTCCAACCCAAGTTGTCCGCTTGAGTCCCAATATGTCAAAAGTTCATTCTTAGTAAACCTCGGTTAGAGTGGAACTAAATTCCTTATTTAGGTGTATTTGCCCAAGTTGACCCAATATCTTTGGTGTATTGGGTCTATTAGAAGACCACATATGTCTAATTGGCCTATGGACAAAGGGACAATCATCCATTTATTTGATAAAATCAAAGAATATGTATGTCGAATTGCATGTAGCAGTGTCCCTTGGGTTTACGATTTTTATTATTTTATAGTTTGGTTTTATTTTATTGTAAATAAAACAAGATCTCCATCTGGAAAGACGCTAGAAAATGGCAAGAAGGCAAGAAAAAAGGATTTTCCCATGAAAATTTAGTTTAGGATTTTAACCCTACATGTGATCTTTTATTTATTTATTTTTGTATACCCTTTACCCTTATTTTTTATCCCTATTTATTTTATTCATATAATTTGTATAATGTATTTCGTTTGGGGAAAATGGGGCATGCACACAAACGACATACTAATTCTTTAATTGTTAGACCTACCTTTGTCTTAAAAGGTCACTTGTATATTATAATGTATTATACATTATTGTTTGTGTAAATGTTACATGGTTTGTTTGTTTTATATTTATTTGATTTTTTCTATATGTATATATATGCTTTGCTTTAAACATGATTTGTGGTCAATCATATCTGTTTGAACTATGTTTGACATGATTCCTATTTTAGTGGGATACTTAGGCACCACAATGACTCTGTTATATCCCCCATAAGTTTTTCATTCTATCAGAACAGAAACGGGGGCAAAGTTTTTGGAAAAATCTCAAAAGAAAGGCTCTTTCAACTAGATTAAAAACTAGAGTTTGTTGAAACTGAAACAGGGATAATATTTTTTAGGAAAGTCCTCAAAATATCCATCAGGGCTGCATTCCAATGCAAGATTTGTGAGGCATAACTCTGTCACG
Source organism: Solanum aculeatissimum (assembly GCA_038996855.1). Lineage (NCBI taxonomy): Eukaryota > Viridiplantae > Streptophyta > Magnoliopsida > Solanales > Solanaceae > Solanum > Solanum aculeatissimum. Next base: position 4,335 of record JBCEWC010011297.1, on the reverse strand, counting down.
ACCCAAAATGGCCCGTGAGTGGCACCCACACCTAACCTCCTAAGTGGACGAACCAACAATACAAATTCCAACTTATATTAGTTGTTTAACTTATGAAATATGATATTAATGCGAAAGTTCAAACTTAGAACAGTAACAATAACAAAGTCCACTAAGTCCATTACATAACATTCCCCAAAACCTGAAAGTCATCACATCAAGGACATCTAATCTCAAATACTAAGTCTAATAGTAGCAACACCAAAAATAGATAAATAAAATAGTTTATGTTCGAAAACTAAGGATATCATGTCATAACTAAAAGAATCCAACACGAGCTAGAAGGCTAGCTCACCCTGAAATCTGATATACTGACGACTGGCTAGAGCTGAGGGCGAGCCAAAGTCAATGGAACACTTGTTGCACTCCACAAATGCAAAACAAAGAAAATTGCTAGTAGGAGTCAGTACGATCCACATGTACTGAGTAGGTATCATCGGCCGACTCCAAATAAAAATTAATATGCATAAATTTACATCAGGAAATTAACTATAATATTTAACAGGTGGCAAGCAACAAGTACAAGTGGAAACATCATAAACAGGTACATAATCAGGCAACAATATCAACAACAAACATGAGTACTCAGGCCTCCACACCACGCTTCTTTTGGGAGATAGATTATTTGAGATTCAATATATTAAATCACTTCAATATACTTTTCTTTAATATTATCGTGCCGGAACGTGGAACCCGATCCAATTATATTGTGTCGGAACGTGACACCCGATCCAATTATATTGTGTCAGAATGTGACACCCGATCCAATTATATTCGTGTCGGAACGTGACACCCGATCCAATTATATTTAATTCATCATTTGTTATCATTACTTTCCACTTCATTAACAACTTCTTTGTTTAAGGCATCACTTTGATAAGTCAAGTTCAAGATTATGGATTTCATGGTCTAGGGATTGCAGACCAATCACAACACATATCAACCATCCAAACCACAAAAAGTAAATGCATAGAATAATTTCACAACATCAATCAATGAATATAAATTTCTATGAAGAGTCTTTCTAACACATAGAATAAACCATAACCTACCTCAAACCGAAGTCAAACTAGTTAATTCAACAATGCTTTTCCTTCCTTCAATGCCTCAAAACTTGTCGAATCTATCAAATATGTAATATTCGTAAGAATATGATTCCAATGACACTCATATTGCTATATTTTATTTCCGACTCAAAAATCGGGTCAAAAAGTCATTTTGAGTTTCCTAATTCAAATCTGAATTTTTTTCTGATTATGTTTACTCATAATAGACTAAACTTATATGTCAAATTTCAGCTAAAATGGATAGTTATTCAACCCCCAAATCAAGGTTTTATTCTAAGAACCCTAGGGCTATATTTTCATAAATTGTACACGCTTCTACACTAAAAATATATTCATAATTAAATAAAAACTTAATATAAAGGACGAGAATAATTACCTTGATGCTTGGATATGAAAATCATAATTTTTCTCTCCTTTTTTTCTTTTTTTTTCCTCCCCGCATCTATTTTTTCTTCTGTGTCGTCTTTCTTGTTGTTTTTCGTTTCTGTTTCTTTTACTTTCATAGGGTTGCTTCAACAGCCCTTTCGTTTTATTCTTATGCCCTTTCTTTTTATTCCTATATTTATTTCCTTTTATTTATTTATTTTTTAATTATTATTATTTATTAAACTTTTTCTTATTTATTTATTTATTTATTTATTTTCCTTATTTACCTATTTATATATTTTTATGTACTAAAAGTGATAAATTTATTGATTTATTTTTAATAAATACGGGATAAATAGTATATGATATTAACTAAATTATTATTTTAGTCCATCAACCAAATTAATTATCTAAAACTATTCCTTAACTAAATAATGAAAATTATTGAATAGTCCAAAACATATTCATTTAAAATTTACGAGGTAAATCTTTTACCACATACGAAACTCTATATCTCAAAAATGACTTAACGGGTTGTTACATCAGATACCAATTTACCCATCGTTCGTCCTCGAATGGTCAAAGAAGGAGAAGGAAGAATAGCCCACGTTACTTAAAGTCTGAGCTATGTTCTTCTAAAGTCGGTATTCATCTCTCTATTTAAGCTCCTCCTTAAAATCATCCATCAACATCAACTACTAAGCACTGAACTTTTGAATCAAATTTCGATAGATTTATAATCAGTAATCATTTTTAAGTCACAGATTAATTCATGAACCCAATCAGACCAAAACTCATTTGATCACAACACCATCATTTGGACAAACCTTTTCTCACATAATCACAATAAAATTCTGAACCAATAACATTGGCTACAATCAGGAATGAACCTGAACCAACCATCCCTTACTCATCATGCAAAAATCATCACAGATCTTATTAAGATTTCATTTAATAAAAAATTCTTATCATATGATTGCATCCTGATCATAATCCATCACGAATTCTTATTATCATTATGCTCAGTAGTCATTGCCATCATCTTGGCCAACCTTGTCATCGACATGATACTTTAAACCCAATTATACTATTAAAATTCAAAGGACTGACCCAATTTTTATACGCACTCTCCCATTAAAATCCTTCATTGTCTTCCCCAAGTTACTCGTTGGGACTTTATTTATCCATAAGTTTATCATTTCAATATTGATCCACTCTCTTGAAACTTATTATAAATTACCAATCCTTATTTAAATTTCTTGAGATACATTTCACCACCTATGCATTAGTCATACCAAAGATCCACCACTAAAATTTTTCTTATCAATGCTTAACCCAAGTGTTCATGGTAATAAACTAGTTGGTTTCTCAAACGTGGATACAATATCGAATCTCATCATATGAGCATATGATACAACTAATAACTCTTTAAGCATAATAAAGGATTGTTATATCAGTCTCTTCTACATTGACAACCCACTTATATTATCTAGGTACCCACAGTAAATCATAAACTTAAAGTCTCACACAATTATATACCATCTTGGATAAACATCTTAGGTTTTTTTTTTAATCTGATGACTTAGCCTCAATTCACTATTTTCATTTAAGGGTCATATTTACCATACTCGTAACATCATACTTCTTTTAAGTTAATAACTCAATTTCTCGCTTATGTTATGTCAAGTCTACTAGAGCAAATCTCCAACTACTAGAATCACTCTCGTCATGCTATCCACGTTTTCATAATACTCACCTAAAGTTGAAGCTTAGGGTCTAGTGCTAAACATGTATATCCATACTCTATACATACTATAGCAACTCTAAACTATTAAATAAAGTCAAAAAAAATGTTAAACCACTAAATCTCATGATAATAAATCAATCTTTATCTCACAGTATATCTAAGTATAGTCTATCATCACACACCCTTTCATAAGTTAGGTAGTATCTATCTTATCCATTATACCTCCTTACCTAACTAAGTTCATAACTTTACAAATATCATGTGACTCTTCTTTCAAAATTATGAGCCTAGTTTAAATATACCACCTTATGCCCTTCATCTATTCAACACTTATACTTGACATTCTTTTTACTAACACAATAGCATGTCAACATCAACTCTATTCTTATCTGAGTGTACCCCATCTCATACTAACTAACAACTCTTTCTCTACCTTTTATCCTGAAAGTTAGATGATACTTACTACTTTTTAACCAAAAATTCAAGAGGGACTTAAGTTATCACCCAATGTCTTAGCTAATCATCACATGACTCTTAGCTACCTACTTCAATCATCCACTATTCTCACTTTTCATAGTTTTTATATCTTTCTAACTCCAAGATTATTCTATCACTTACGATTTATAATAGCCTTCAATCACTTTCTCTCAGAGAGATCAAATACCACTAAGTATTCATAGTCATAACTTAACTACCATCTCAAGTACAATATCTGACGAATAATTTGGAGAACATAGTCTGGAAGTACATTTTCACGACCCGGATAGGGGGCCTAGATGTGACATGGCAAAGGAGAACCCAAAATTCCTCGATCAATCCATCATAGCATCATTACACTCATCATCAGTTCGAAAGCGCGGAAAATAAACACATAACATATAAATTCCAGGGAATTAGGGACTTGGGATTCAAACTATGGAGACATTTTCAGGAATGGGATAAACATGAGTTCACATAGCACGTATCAAAATCTCTAAGGGAATGGGAAAATAAGAACTCAACTATAGGGGCACACCGGGGTTATGGGACTTACCACATGAACACATAGTCATTCAAATCTCCAACATTCATATCATAAGAATAATAGATGACAATACTCATAATTAAATCAAATAA
>JBCEWC010011296.1:0-16832 GCA_038996855.1 Solanum aculeatissimum | reverse complement strand
TTCAAGACAATTACATGCAATACTAATTCTTCAAACTTTAATGGAGTAAATCATAAGTTTCAAGAACAAATTTCACATTGAGATAACCTAAAATCTATAGCGAACACCAAACGTCAAGAGTTTTGCGAAATCAAGAGAACTTATAACTATATAAAACGTAAAAACTTCATAATTTAAAGAGTTTTAAACCCACATACCTTATAACAACACTAGGGTTGCGTAGAGGATCAAGAGTTGAACGTTTTCCCCAAATTTGTCTTTTAATCTTCCACAATGGTGATCAAAAAGGCTTGAGAGGATTTGAAGAAGTTTGAAAGCGTTTCAAAGAAGATGTATGGTTATTGATATGTACTTATGGGTTTAGGGACCCTAGAGGACTTAAAAGAGGCTTAGGGAAAGCAAAAATTCTGAAAATTCCCTTAATAAAATGTAATTTTCTGGAATAAAACAATGTCAAACAGAAGCTACAGTGCTGTCTAGAGGCACACAGCCCGTCAACCTCACCATCTCACCATACTTAGCCAAATTTTTAATGCGAACTCACGAAAAACTCTCTGTTGCACTTGATGACCAACTCGACGGTTCGTGAAAGGTGTGACGGCCCGTGAGAGGGTCCCGTCAGTCCACACTTAGCCTCCCTAACATGGCCATGGCTTGGCCAAGCCACTCTCCAACTTGACGGGATAGTGGACGAGCCGTCAAATGTCAAACGGACCGTCCATGGTCTCATTGACTTAGACTTGGCTTAGGGGTGGTTCCAGGCCACCCCTAGCTCACTGGAACACTTGACGACACCCTATACTAGCCATGAAAATTTTCACGGCTTGTGGCCCTGTCTTTGGCCATTTTTCTGAGCCTCTCTCAAATGGCTTCTGAATTTCGGACAGTCTCACTGGTTGGATCATATCTCCCTCATCCGAACTCCAAATTGAGTGAAACTAGTTGTGTTGCAAATATAACTCAAAGAGACTCAATTTGATATGTGGTATCCCGCATGGTACATCCCACATCAAAGGTTATGGATGTTTGAAGTACACTGCCGAAACTATCCCTCTAGGCCACCAACTAGCCCAATTTGCATTCGACCACTTAGACTTAACCCGTGGCCACCAAAACTCAACCATGACTTGTATTACATCATATAATGCCAATCACAAGGAGAATTTGAAAATTTTCGTATTGTTACAGGGGATGTCATAGGGAAGAGGATATGCATGATCACACAGAAAATAAATTCTAAGGGAAGGGTAAGTATGACTCATGCTATGGGAATAATAGAGGCTTAGAACTTTCATATCATAACAACAACAAGAATAAACACATAGAAGGGGATAAGGACTAAGGAAATTCTTCCAATATTACATAGACATAATAGGAGTCAAACTCATAACATGCATAACCATATCCAACAACACCTCTAACATGAGAGAAATAGGGGCCAAGACATCTCCCGAGTTCACCCTTAAAAGTAAATGTCCAAAGGTAAGTAAGTCTTAACAAAACATGAAAGAAATTGGATATTGTCCCTGGAATGAAAGACTCAACAATAGTACGCTTCAATCACATTGTCTAGCCACGTGGAGGAGGATAAATAGGAGCTTTGGTCCCTACATGGTTAGATCATGTAGGCAAAGAGTATGCGTTAGTACTTGAAATGTAATAAGTATGCGGGGTGCAATGCAAACAAAGAACATAAGCCATAGTAAACAAGGTGCATAATCATAAATAATGGATATAAGCTCAATATGACATGAATGATCAATGATTAAGTCAAAACATGCATGAGAATAGACAAACTTGCATAATATATTATAAACATGTGGGAGAGGACCTTAACCGACATATAAAATCATGCAAGCTACTATATGTACTCCCGATGTTGCCTCTACACTGAAAAAGGAGTGGTCTAGTTGCCAAGGTAAACCATACATTTCCTTGGTGGGTAATTTGTCCTAGTTGGATCCACTAGTAAAAGCCCATTTAGGGAATACCATGAACTTATGGTGGCACATAGTATGAGACAAAAACTTTATATAATTACCTCTTAGGTCGAGCCCCCACCTTAAGCCTCATATGGTGCTAAGTCTAGTCACGAAATACTTGACATAATCACAACTGTAGTCATAACTTGAAAAACTTATAAAAACATAGCAACATGATAATAGTATATCATTCATATACTTGACCCCTACAAGTGGGAATTTACCTGGCATTATAGGGTAAAATATTTCATACACTTGACCCCTTTCAGTGGGCAGTATTCATTCACAAGAGGGTAGAACATGGCATAGGGTCTCAAAATCTTACTTATAAATTATAGGAACTTTTCATTAGTTCAATACATGCTTGGGAACCCATAATTAATCATAACATGTTTGTCTTGCAATTCATGCAATAATATTTCATCAACTTAGAAATTCTTGTCATGTAAATATGGTCAAACATGTTGGGCGTATGTAATTATATTAAAAATCATAAAATACATGAGAATTGGACATGAATGAAGTAAACATGATCAATACAAACGTATTCAAAATAACCCACTAGCGTCATAGTAAAAACCTTAGTTGGGTTTCATGAAATCCATCTTAAAAATCCATAATCTTTAATAGTTCCCATGGCCCATATCATGCATATTCTAAATAGTTATAAATCAAAACATAGGATAGCCTTGCATAGATGTTCATGCATAATCATATCAATACATGATGAAATCAAACATAATTAACGTTCATAATGCATAATAATAATTACCCATGAAGTATTACACCTTGAAATCATGAAATTTTCATAAAAAAGTATAGTTGGGCTCCATGAGTGGAAGAACCCATGGATGAATACCCGCATACCTTAAACTTTAGATTTCTTGAAGGAAATTTAAGGGGACTTGCACGTTTCATTTGAGTTCTTGAAATCCAAGGAGAGTTCTTGAGAATCTTGAATTTGATGAGGGAATTAGTGAGAATTAGAGAGGATTTTGGGAGTTCTCTTGAGAGATTTAAAACTAAAAAGGATGGAATAACAGAGGAATTCTATCTATAAGGGTGTTGGGTTATTACCCAAATGCCCTTAGCTAAAAAAGAAAATGTTCAAAAAAATTTGACCAATAATGAACCATGTCCGCGATGAAGACTTATTCCTGCACAGTGCATTTTTACAAAAAGTTCAATTTTCCCATGTTTTTTTCCTAGGGATGGGTTTATCCCACTTTTGTACTTTGGGGGATCAAGTTTGCAATACAATTTGGTCGTGTACCCTACTAGCTTAGGCCTAAAACATTCACAAAATTATTTTTTGATATGGGTCATCTAAAAATCAAAGACCACCCCTTTCCTATATAATTTTTTCTCCTAAAAAAGTATACGAAGTCAGATTATGAATCACACATAGATTTTAAGATATTGGAGAAACACACTCTAGGGTACTTTCTAAGTCGCATGGAAAGTGTTACATGAGGCATCCAATGTTGTCACCTGTATGTTAAAGGTTCATTATTATGATATAAATGCTTTATTGGATCCAGGTACCTCTTTGTATTTCATTATCCCATTCCTTGATACTAGATTTGATATGTGTCCCAAATTACTATATGAACCCTTTTTGGTGTGTACCCACATAGGTGAGTCTATTATTGCTAGAAGAGTGTATAAGGGTTGTTCCATTTCCATTTTGCATAAAGTATTTCCTTGTGATTTTTTTGAACTCAACATGGGATATATTGACATTATTCTTGGGATTGATTTGTTGTATACATATAATGCCTCTATTTATTGTAGGACTAATAAGGTTAGGTTCTAATTTTCTAATAAATTCATTCTTGAGAGGTAAGGTCATGATTTAGTGGTAAAGAGTAGGTTAAACTCTTGTCTTAACATTCATAAATTTGTTGCTAAGGGTAGAATTTATCATCTTATGAGGGTTAGGTATGGTGACTCTAAAATTCCTTATATTGAGTCAATTTTTGTGGTCAATGAGTTTCCCGATCTCTTTCTCAATGAACTCCATAGTGTTTCTCAAAAAAACGAAATAGATTTTTGTATTGACCTTCTTCCTGATACTCAACCTATCTCTATTCCTCTCTATCATCTGGCTCCGATGAAATTAAAAGAATTAAAGGACCAATTGAGGGACTTATTGGAGAAGGGCTTTATTAGGACCAACAAGTCACCTCGTAGTGTACTAGTGTTGTTTGTGAGGAAGAAGGATAGCTCCCTTCGAAGGTGCATCGATTATCAGCAACTCGACAAAGTCACAATAAAGAATAAATACCTACTACTATGATAGATGGCCTATTTTATTAATTGCAAGGGTCTAGTCACTTCTAAAAGATCGACCTTCGGTCTAGATATCTTTAATTAAGTGTAAGGGAGTGTGATATTCCGAAAATGTCTTTCCAAACAAGGTATGGCATTTTGAATTCATGGTGATGTCCTTTCATCTAACTAATACACCGACGATATTCATGGATCTCATGAATAGTGTATTCAAACCTTACCTTGATATGTTTTTTATGGTATTCATTGATGACATTTTGATCTATTCCAGAGTGAGGAAGACCATATCAAGAATTTGAGGGTGGTGTTATAAACTTGGAGGGAAGAAAAGTCGTTTGCCAAATTTGACAAGTCCAAATTTTGGTTTGAAAGAAATCCTTGGGTATGTAGTGTATGGTGATGGAATTAAAGTAAATCCTAAGAATACTGAGGTGGTGAGGAAATGACCTATCCCTTGACTCTGACAAATATTAGGAGTTTCTTGGTCTTAACGGACTATTATCGAAGATTTGTAAAGAGTATTTCCTCAGTTGTATCTCCTTTGACAATGTTGACACAAAATAAGGTGAAGTTCCATTGGACTGGCAAATGCTAGAAAACTTTTCAAACTTTGAATGACAAGATTACATTTTATCCTACGTTGACTCTATCGGAAGGATTAAGAGGATTTAGTGTTTATTGTGATGCATTAAAGGTAAGATTAAGGCGTGTGTTAATGAAAAGTGGCAAAGGCATTGCCTATACTTCTAGGAACCTAAAGGTGCATGAGCAAAATTACCCTACACATGATCTTGAGCTAGCGACCGTGGTGTTTGCTTTGAAACTATGGTGTCATTATTTGTATGGGTGCATGTGGATGTCTTCACTGATAAAAAAAAGCCTCCAATATGTGTTCACTCAAAGGGATATCAATTTGAGGCAAAGAAGGTGGTTGGAACTCCTTAAAAACTATGGTATAAGTATGCATTATCACCCAAGCAAAGCTAATATAGTGGATTACACACTTAGTAGGGTATCCATGGAGAGAGTGGCTCACATTGATTGGGAAAATAAAGAGTTGACGAGGAAAGCACATAAATTGGCTGGGTTCGGAGGCAAATTAATTGAGGCAAAAAATGGTAGTATGATGTTTGTAGATGGTTTGAAGTCTTCATTGGTTGAGGAGGCTCAATCCAAGCAAGATCTTGATCCCACCTGTATTGAATTGAAGGCCATGTTGAAAGAGGGCAAAGTTGAGGTTTTCTTCTAAGGAGAAATGGTGTCCTTAGATGTCAAGGTAGGTTATGTGTCCCTAATGTTCATGGGTTGAGGGATATGATCTTGAAAGATTCTCACAATTCATTATATTCCATTCATCCCAATTCTACAAATATGTATACGGATTTGAGGTAAATATCTTGGTAGGGTGGTATGAAGAGAGACATTAAAAAGTTCACCCCCGAATGTCACAATTGCCAACAAGTCAAAGTAAACACCAAAGGCAAAGTGGACTATGCTAAGAAATTAAAATACCTACTTAGAAATGGGAAGATATCAATATGCACTTCGAAATTGGTTTTCCTAAGACTAAAAGGCACATTGACTCCATTTGCATCATTGTTGACAGAATGAAAAAATCAGTTCATTTCTTACCGGTCAAGACCACTTATAGTGCCGGAGACTATGCAAAATTGTAAATTCATGAGTTGGTTAAGTTTCATGGAGTTACATTATCCATTATCTCAGATCATGGTTCCCAATTACTTCTATCTTTTTGAGATCCTTCCAAAGAGGCCTTGAAACTAAGTCAACCTTAGCAGGGTATTTCACCTATAAATAAATGGTCTTTCCCAGAGAACCATTCAAACCTTTGAGGATATTCTTAGAGCTTGTGTGTTAGAGTTCAGAGCTAGTTGGGATGAATATTGCCCACTCATTGAGTTTTCTTACAAAAGTAGTTACCACTCAAGTATCAAGATGGCACCATTTAAGGCCTTGTATGGGAGGCGATGTTGATCCCCAGGTGGGTGGTTTGAATTGGAAGAGATGGCTTTGATAGTTCCAGATTTTGTTTTGGATGTTTTAGAAAAGTTGAGGTTGATAAGAGAAAGATTGAAGATAGCACATATTCAGAAAAAGTCTTATTCTGGCATAAGGAGGAGAGGCCTTGACTTCAAAGTTGATGATTGGGTGTATTTTAGAGTCTCTCCCATAAAGGGTGTGGTTTGTTTTGGCAAAAAGGAAAGGTTAAACCCTAGGTATGTAGGGCCCTACTAGATCTTGAGATTGGCTGGTTAAGTTGCTTACGACTTAGAATTGCCCATGGAGATGAGTATGGTTAATCTGGTCTTCCATGTATCCATGTTGAGAAAGTATGTTTGTGACAAAAGTTTAATTATTCCCTCAGAAGTAGTGAATGTTGAAGAGAACTTGACTTATGAAGAAGTCTCGATTGAGATTTTTGACAGAAAAGACAAGAGGTTGAGAAACAAAGATGCTGCGTCTGTTAAAGTCCTTTGGAGGAATGAACTATATTAAAGAGTCACATAGGAAGCAGAAGCGGATATGAAGAAATGATACCTCTATCTCTTCTACTCTACTTCAAGCCTAAGGTATTAAGTGTTCTTGCTTAAAAGCCTCTATTTCTATGCATTTCAGTTTTTATATCATCCATGCCTATTTACATGTTTATGAGATTGCATATGAATGATATTTGAAGCATGAGTTTTAAAATTTTCATGAAAAAGTGTTGAAGTTGCATTTTTGCATGCATGTTGGGTTGATAGCTACTTCTTTACTCTTTAGACCTTGCGTTTAGCACATTTAGGGATAAATGTTCCCAAGGGAAAGATATTATATGGTCCTTGATGTTAGAAAGTATAAAAATGCTGAAGAAAGAGAAATTTGGAAATCTACAAGGCAAGGATACGAGCCCAATCTATTGCTCATGGTTTAGTTCACGAGTCGTAGACCCTGCTCATTGATTTAGAGCGAAGGGATAGACCATTTACCAAGTGTAAGGGAGGTTCAACAAGGGGGATTTACCATTCATAAAAGGAACTACAGAATGTACTATAGGTTCATGGAATGGTGACCAAGGATAATCAAGTTTTTTAGTTTTTCGATCGAGAAGAACAAATAGCAGGATGAGTCATAAGTTGGGTCATAGATTGATCCCTTTTAAGTTAGAAAATTTTTGAAGTGTTGAGTCACTGTACAGGAGGAATCTACTATCATAAAATAATTTATGAGCCTAAACTCAGGTCATAGATTGAGTTTCAAAGACTTTTTTTAAGGGTTCAAAAGTTCAACTAGATGAGACCCATTTCTATGACCCTTGGCCTTAATTATGACCTGTACTCGAGGGTTGTGGTTTGGGTTTGGAAACTTTTTATAAGGGGTATTTTTTACCTTTTCTAGTATTTTATGTTTGTGCTACGTTATTTCAAACCCCAAATAACCCCTTTCTAGCCTATTACTCATTAAACTCATTTCATTTTTCTCATTCTCAAATTAACCTGAATATGAAATCTTCCAAAACACTCCCAAGTTTCTCCCAAGTGCCAAGACAAGGGATTCAAGCTAGGTTCCAGATTCATTATCTTCATTCTAAGTTTTTTTCACCAAATCATAGAAAGGTATATGGGTTTTATTTGTGGGGTCCTTCCCTGTACAAAGATAAGTTTTCTTCCTCTTTAAATTAGTGTAACGTTTATGAACATTATGGAGTCTCATGCAATAGCTTAAATCATGGGTTATATGATGCATTCCTAGCTATATGAAGTATTTTTGTTCCATTTCAAGATTTATGATGAATATTAAGTTGAAATTCTTGTTTTCCCTAACTAGGAGTTTTCTAAGTTTGTGGTGGGTTGTTTTGGTTTTTTGAAAATGATAATGCTTTGTTCATATTTATGCATATTACCCTTGAATTGCATAATTTTTAGCCTTACAAATGAACCCACCAAGTTTTGAACTAATGTTATATGATGAATACCTTATGAATTATTGAAGGGTTTCAACCAATGTTATGATTGATAAGAGTTACCAAGTATGTTATGAATTCCATGGAAGCTCTTTTTATGACTCAAGTATGATAGACTCTCTTTGGAAATCAAAATAACTCACTTGAAGGGGTTACAAATTTGATAAGCTACTGTTATTACGATGTGATGATTTCCAAGTTTATACATACATGATTATAATTATGTTTTATGTATTCTGTGGGACTAGACATAGCATGGGATTTACGGGTGGGGGACTATCTCAAAGGGTTCTTATATAAAGCCTTACTTCCCAAAAATACATGCCACCGTAGGATTATGTACTAGCTAGTGGATCCACATATAGCTCTATGCTTATGACACCTACAAGTGTGGGTTATTGTCTACATTGGTAAGTAGGCTACTCATTCTCCAGTGTGGAGGTAACATCGAGATTTCATGTAGTAGCTCGCATGGTCTTAGTGTCGGTTAAGGTCTCCTTGCATTTATGTACATGTTAGGTTATGTTATGAAGTTATGTTCCCTTATGGATGTTTTCTATAAGGCATTGAACATTAATTGCATATTGAGCTTCCTTCCTTTGATATGACTAAGCATCTTAATTATATTGGTGTATGATTTCCTTGTTTAATTGCATCCCACATACTTAATACATTCCATAATACTAACACATATTTTCCTACATGGTGTCACCATGTAGGGCCCCGCTATCCTCCTCCTCCTCATACTCACGGTTGATATTGGACTTGAAGACTTATGCTTGTGGTGAGTCCAGTAGATTCGAGGACAATAGCACCTTATCTATCTTGCTTGTTATTTGAGACTTTGATACTTTGTTCTACTTATTTAATTTATGTTTAGGGTGCGCTTGGGACATGTCTAAGCCTCCTGCCATATTCATGTTTAAATCTATTGTTGAATATTTTTGCTATGTATGTATGGATTGGATCTTACTTCTTTACGATTATGTTGATGTCCCTTAGTCCCTATCCCTTTGTTTATATTTATGTTTTGATTTAAGTACATATCATATGCTTATGTATGTTATGAGGCTTGCTTGGGTAAAGATTAATCACATGCAAATTAGTTGATACATGAATAGTATTTAGTCTAAGCTACATTTGATATTCTTTTAAACTGTCAATTGTATATTCCTTAGATTCTGTCGAGCTCCAAGATTCTAACAATAAAACACTAAACATTATTTGTGTAGATAGAGTATTCTTAGATCTTATCCTTAAATAAAAATTTAGTGAGATTATTTCATATCAAGTTCAAATCCCTTCAATAATTTTACCAACTCCTCACCATTGAAGTCTTACCAACTCCATTTTGCTCTCTAGAGCCAACATAATAATAGAGAGGCCAATCAATATTTTCAACCACTGATTTTTAGATTATAATTTCGAAATAACAATATATCCATACATAATAAAAAAACTTAGAACTGATTAATCAATACTCATTGGGTTTTACACCCACATTTTTCACACATCCCCTAGCTATATATTTAGCTATTCATAATAAAAATTAAAGTATATACCCATGTAGCAAAACTCTATTTCATGTGGAATTGATTCACAAATAAAAAATCAAAGCTTAGAAGAGTGCAAATTTAAGTTTTCTTACTTAGCAACAAAGAAAAGTTTCAGCTACTCTCCAACTATATAATATTCTCTAATTTAGAGTTCTATCCTTTTTTCCCCAATTGGGAAGAAGATAAAACTATAGAATTACACGATACCCTATTCTATCTTTATAACCTTCCAAGGAAAACACCTTATCTTTCAAGTACATTCATATCCTTTTTACTTTCTTTCTTCAACATGTTTGTACTAGTGAAACATTAATAACATATTTACAACCCTATTGCATCATCACTTCATCTATTAATTCCTTCAGTAGCATCTACACTGGAGTCGGTAAAACTCTATTAAAAAGTTATCCATCTGCAATGCCGCGCCAGTGCTGGTGTAACGAACCAAAATATTTTGAACTTCTTGATGGTTGGTCTTGGATGGTGTTGGACTGATCAAGGCTGAATTTTGGTAGTCATGGATTGTATTTAAGTGGCCGAATTTAAAACGGACCGGTTGGTGACATAGTGAGGTCGGTTAGGTAGTGTACTTTAAGGGATCATAACTTTTGGTACGGGATAAACTGTGTGGGCTTCTATATATCAAATTGAATCTCTTTGAGTTATCTTTACAACTGGTTTCACTCAATTTGGAGTTCGTATGAGAAAGTTATGGCTAAAATAGTAAGACTTCTTGTAATTTTAAGGATGCTGAAAATGAGGTTCTGGAAATGGGCTAGGGGTTAGATCACGGACCATGTGAATTTCCACGGTCCGTGTGGGGGCTCGTGGGATGTTCCAGTGGGTTCTTGGTGGCCAGGACCCCAATCAAGGACCAAGGCAAGTCCCATGGACCACCCTACGGTCCGTGAAACCCTACACGGGCCGTGAGAGGTCTGGTGGAGTGGTGCAGAGACTTGGCAAACCTTTGGGGCTGGACTCCAGGAAAGTGTGGCTCTACGGACCAGTCCATGTGCAGCCGTACGGTCCGTGAGTCCCTCCGTGAAGTGTTCTAGAAAGTCCCCCGAGAGTTCGAATCGAAATCGTGGCCAAGTGAGGCCACACGGACAGGTAAATGGTCCGTGTACCATTGGATGGCCAGTTCCATATGGCACTATTTTCCAGCGGTTAGTCCGCTTCATTAATGATAACTTCATAAATTTGCTTAATCGTATGACTCTTTTAACTCCCCTAAAGTCTCCTAAACCCCTAAATTCAAACCCTAATCCTATTTCACTCATCAAAACACTCTTGAATCCTCTCTAAAATTTCTTGAATTCTCTTGACCTCCATTGTTGGAAGCTTGAAGAAAATTGGGAAAGATTATCTTGCTTGCTAAATTCTTCAATTCTTGTGGTTAACCTATAGGTATGTTGGTTTGATTCATGGATTTCCTTTCATCCATGAACACCCAAGAACCCTACTCTTTAATTATTGATTTTAAGTTTCTTTAAGTTATGGGTTCTTCTACTTTTGTTATATTTCATTGAATTGGGTTGTGGGCTGTAGAAATTAGGTGAGTTAATGATGATTTAAGTTTGAATTTTATGAATGTTCATGAAAATTCTTGAAGGGTCAATGTGCATGTCTCTTAATAATTTAATTATGCATGGGTAAATTGCATTATGCATTAAATATGGAATTTCTCATGATATATGTTAAATTATCTCTTGAATTATGAATTAAAATTTGAATTCCATTATCCATGCACTTGTTTCTCATTCATGGCATATGCATTGAAGATTGGTTATGATGAAACTCTTATTATGATATGATATGTTAAGGCTTGTGATCACATAGTCTCTCCGTTATGGCTCTTTGAGCATTTTGGGTGCTTGCACAACTTTGATATGTTATGAAGGCTTGATATGATAAGCTATTAGATGAGCTACTTTTATTACATTAATATGGACATGATTATGAGAATCATTTTGGAAACTCTTGATGGCCTTTGGCCTAAGCAAAATCATGGTTTTTATCAATGGTTTCGGTTTGGACTAATGATGCATGATTTGAAAAGAAGGAAAGACCTTTGATTTGAAGTTGCATGTATACATATATATTCTCGTGGGATGAGACATAGTACCGAAGGGTTGGAGTCGGGGTGGACTATCTCCAAGGATCTATACTCCATTCCATCAAACTATGTGTCACCATGGGTTTATCTCCCTAGATAGGGATTGACTTGTTATGTATGCCCTTGATGAAGGGTTGACTAGGGATTTACTTGGCAAGTAGTCTGGATTTGGGTAGTGGCTCGCTCGGGACTCCTCCGTTGTCGGTTGAGGTTACATCCCTGCTATATTAAGATTGTAGGATTGCACTTCATGCATCATGGCATAGCATATTGTTATATCTCTCGCTTGGCTACGTACATTCCTTTCGTATCACTTGTCCCCTTACCATGTTATTTGGTCATATTATATTGTCATATGCATTGCATGCCCGCATACTTAGTACATATTATGTGCTAACCCATACTCTTATCTATATGTTCTAACCATGTAGGGACCGGAGATAACTTTTATCTTCCACTGGACGACATGTGATCATCGTGAAGACTTTTTCTTGTGTGAGCCCTTTTGTTCAAGGGCAATAGCCACTTTCTATCTACCTAGTATTGTTGTTACTTTTCTTTACTTATTTATCGAGGTTGAGACTCAAACTATGTCGAGGTCCCGCTTTATCTTATGTAGAGGCTTGTTGGACAAATTAAACTCTTGTACGTTGGATTGTAGTTTTGTTGGATATTATGACTATTGAGATAGTATGATTTATGAGCCTTGATTATGGAGATGGTATTGATTATGCTTATGAATTGATGTTGAGATTGTATTTGATTATCTGCTTATGTGGAAAGTCCCATAACCCCAGTGTACCCCCATAGCTTGAGTCCTACTTACCCGCCCCTTAGAGATAACTGTTATGTGCTATGTGATTCATGATTATCCGATTCCCGGAAATATCCCCATAGCTTGAGTCCAAAGCCCCGTTTTCCTTAGAGCTTATGTATTATGTGTTTACTTCTGCGCTTCCGAACCGATGATATGTGTGATGATGCTACGATGGCTTGATCGAGGACTTTGGGGTTCTCCTTTTCCATATCACATCTAGGCCCCTTATCTGGCTCGTGACAAAGATGGTATCAGAGCCCTAGGATTGTAATGATCCTTGGAGTCCAATATGTTGGATCAATTAGAGTCTTGTTCATGGGTGTGATGCGCGCCATGTCTATGAACAAGAGGCTATGATGATGTTTTAGGAATTTGCCTCATTTCATTTCTTCAATATGTTGTGTCGTAAGTTTTTATGATAGCTCTTTCTAAACTTTTGGTATTATTGTCACTCTTAAAGAATATGCCTCCCAAAAGAGATCCCCTTCCCCGTCAGGCTATCAGAATTGAGGAACAAGCTCCTCGGGAACTGGTAGAGGAACAGGTGTCCCATGCTGAATTCAGGAATGTGATATCCATATTGGCCCAAGCTGTGGCCAACCAAGCCCGTCTAGTGAATCCCGTGAACATTGGTACTCTGGCTTCAAGGGTGAGGGATTTCACCCATATGAATCCTCTAGAGTTCTTTGGGTCTAAAGCTAATGAATATGCCTAAGAGTTCATTGATGAAATCACCAAGGTGTTTACTATTATGGGTGTGGGTTCGGAGGAGAAGAAGGAGTTAGCGGCTTACCAACTTAAGGATGTGGCACAAGTTTGGTACAACCAATGACTTGTTGAGAGAATGGTAGATGTTAAGGTTGGATGGGAGGAATTCAAGATGGCCTTCCTTGATCAATTCTTCCCTCTTGAGCTTAGAGAGGCTAAGATGTCCGAGTTCATAAATCTCTGACAGGGTAACATGACAGTGAGGGATTATGCTCTTAAGTTCACTAAGCTTTCCAAATTTGCTCTTATGCTTTTGTCGGATCCCCATGCAAGGATGCACAAGTTCATATCGGGTGTCTCTAATTTGGTTGTGAAGGAGTGTCGAACGGCCATGCTTATTAGGGATATGGATATCTCGAGGCTTATGACTTATGCCGAACAAATCAAGGGTGAAAAGCTAAAAGAGAGAAGGGTGCACGAGGCTAAGAGGGTCCGGCTTGATGGTGGGTTCTCCAATTTCAAGAATAGTGGTGGGTTTGTCTATTTCCAACGAAGCCAAGGTTCGAATATGAGATTTGCAAATCCAAAGGTGCCCCCTCCTAAGGCACAAGTTGGGGTTGGTCCCCAGTTTCCTCGTTGTGGTCAATGTGGGAGAAGTCATGCGGGTGAATGTAGAAAGGGTATGGGTGCTTGCTTTGGGTGTGGTATCTTGGACCACAAAATCTCAAATTGCCCAAAATATGTGAAGAAGGACCAAGTTGCTCCCGGTGATCAAGGGCAACCAAAGGCCCCGGTTGGTGGTGCTCCTAGGAACAACCGGTTTTATGCTTTTCATGCCCGTCAAGAGATGGAGGATACTCCGGACATCGTGACTGGTATGTTGAAAATCTTTAATTTTGATGGTTATGCTTTACTTGATCCGGGTGTAAATTTATCTTTTGTGACACCTCTGTTGGCTGTTAAATTTGGTGTGAGTTCCGAGACCTTGAGGGAACCTTATTCGATTTATACTCATGCAAGTGATTCTATTATTAACCAGAAAGTGTATCGTGGTTGTCTCGTGTCGGTGTTGCATAAAGTGTACCCCGGTGACCTTGTAGAACTTGAAATGTATGATTTTGATCATTCTTAGGATGGATTGGTTGAATGAATCATATGCCTCAATTGATTGTAGAACTAGGCAAGGGAAATTCCAAGTACCTAATGAACCCGTGTTGGAGTGGAAGGATAGTGATTCCGTGGTTAAGGGTCGGTTTATTTCCTACCTCAAAGCCCAGAAGATGATTTGTAAAGGGTACATCTATTATATTGTGTGGGTTAGAGATGTGGAGGGTGAGTCACCTTGGCTTGAATCGGTTCCGATGGTAAATGAGTTTTCCAATGTGTTTCTCGAGGACTTGCCCAGTATTCCTCCCGATAGAGAAGTGGATTTTGGTATAGACCTTTTTTCGGATACTCAACCTATTTTTATACCTCCTTATCGTATGCCCCGGCGGAGTTGAAGGAATTGAAAGATTTTCTAGAAAAGGGGTATATTAGGCCAAACATTTTACCTTGGGTGCTCCCGTGTTATTTGTGAGAAAGAAGGATGGGTCCCTCCGGATTTGCATTGATTCTAGGCAATTGAACAAGGTGAACATTAAGAATAGTTACTCATTTCCTAGGATTGATGATTTGTTTGACTAACTTCAAGGAGCTACTCATTTCTCCAAGATAGATCTTCGTTCGGTTTATCACCAATTGAAGGTGAGGGAGTGTGATATTCTGAAAAGAGCTTTCCAGACTAGTTATGGCCATTTTGAATTTGTAGTGATGTCATTTGGGTTGACAAATGCTCTGACAGTGTTTATGGATCTTATGAATCGGGTATTCAAGTCGTTCCTTGATAATTTTGTGGTGGTCTTCATTGATGATATTTTGATCTACTCCCGTAGTGAACAAGAGCATATGAGTCATTTGAGGTTGCTTCTCCAAACTTTGAGGGAAAAGAAGTTGTATGCTAAATTTAGGAAGTGTGAGTTTTGGTTGGGAGAGGTTGCCTTCCTTGGTCATGTGGTGTCCGGTGATGGTATCAAGGTTGATTCTAAGAAAACCAAAGCGGTGAGGGATTGGCCTAGACCATTGACTCATTCGGATATTAGAAGTTTCCTTGGTTTGACCGGTTATTATAGAAGGTTTGTTGAAGGATTTTCCTCTATAGCATCTCCATTGACCAAATTGACTCAAAAGAAAGCCAAGTTTGTGTGGACAAATGAATGTGAGAAAAGTTTCCAAACTTTAAAGGATCGACATACATCAACTCCGATTTTAACTTTGTCAAATGGGTTAGATGGGTTTGTGATTTATTGTGATGTATCACATGTTGGTTTGGGTTGTATGCTTATGCAACATGGTAAGGTGGTAGCTTATGCTTCCCGACAATTGAAGGTGCATGAACAAAATTATCCAACTAACGATCTGAGTTAGCGGTGATAGTGTTTGCTTTGAAAATTTGGCAGCATTACTTGTATGGGGTGCATGTGGATGTCTTTACCAATCACAAGAGCTTACAATATGTGTTCACCCGAAGAGACCTTAATTTGAGGCAAAGGAGATGGTTGAAACTTCTAAAAGATTATGATGAGTGTCCTTTATCATCCCGGTAAGGCTAATGTTGTGGCAGACGCTCTTAGTAGACTCTCCATGGGAAGTGTTTCACATGTGGATTAGGGAAAGAAAGAGATAGCAAAGGATGTGCACCATTTGGCTAGGTTGGGTGTGAGGTTGGCCAAATTCAACAATGGTAGAATCCTTGTGCAAGGTGGATCCGAGTCCTCTTTGGTAGTTGATGTTAAGGCTAAACAAGATTTGGATCCTTCCTTGGTGGAGTTGAAAATTTTGGTTGCTGATGGGAAAGTTGATGTTTTCTCCCAAGGGGGAGATGGTGTGCTTCGGTACCAAGACCGTCTATGTGTTCCGGATGTCGATGGCTTGAGGGAAATCATCATGAAGGAGGCTCATAATTCTCAATATTCTATTCATCCCAGATCTACCAAAATGCACCAGGATTTGAGGGAGTTGTATTGGTAGCATGGTATGAAAAAGGATATAGCAAAGTTTGTGTCGGAATTTCCTAATTGCAAACAAGTGAAAGTGGAACATCAAAGGCCCAGTGGTATGACACAAGACATTGAAATTCCTACTTAGAAGTGAGAAGATGTGAATATGGGTTGTGGTTGATAGAATGACTAAGTCGGCTCACTTCTTACTGGTTAAGACTACCTATAGTGCTGAGGAGTATTCTAAGGTGTATATTTGGAAGTTGATAAGATTTCATGGTTTGCCAAGGTCTATCATATCGGATCGTGGTACCTAATTTACTTCTCATTTTTAGAGGTCCTTTCAAAAGGGACTTGGT
>JBCEWC010011295.1:0-16833 GCA_038996855.1 Solanum aculeatissimum | reverse complement strand
TTTGATTTTTACTAATTACAAATATTTAATTTTCTTCGAATTACTATTTAGTTTTTTGAACCCGCAACCCGCCCCGCATTAATTTTAAAAATAGTTATTTCAACCCGCCCCGCACCCGCCCTGCCCCACATAACATTAAACCCACATCCGCCCCGCATAGCTCTAAACCCGCCCCGCACCGCCCCATTGCCATCCCTATGTAAACACCATACAATTATTTAAGTAACATGTAAATTTTTAGTGTTTGTATAAACATTTCATGCTTACTAAAAATAACTACATATTGTTTATTAAAATAATTACATGCTGTTTAGCAAAATTTTAGAAGAATCAATTGTTTATTTCATAAAAAATTTAAAATATTACCTAAGATCATAGAGACATACTTCCCTATTTATTCTTCTTAAAGTAATGCTCAAGCAATGTTACCGCAAATCATTATAAAGAACAAAGAATAAATTTATATTAAAAATGATTCAATAATAAAGAAAAAAGATTGAGTAGATCAAGTTATTTGAAAGATTATGATGTGTTAAGATTAATAAAAAAAGAGAGAAAGAATTGGAAAAAAATAACTATTAAGAAGAGGAAGAATCGAGAAATTAAATTATTTATAACTTTTTTATCAAAATTTTAACTTAGGTGTAAAGCGAAGAATCGTCGATGCAAATTCATAATTAGAAGATTGGGGTGCCAAAATATTACTTTCCAATATTTTAATTTTTTTTGAATAATATAATATTTAATTAAAAATATATAGAATGTATGTAATTTTTTATTATTTTAAATATGATATGTGAAAATTTCGAATTTAAAACTTGTTAAAAAGTTATTTAAAAAACAAAAAGAAACCAAACAAAAGATAAAACAAATAAACATTTTTTTTTGCTCAAACGTGAAATCTATATTTTTTTAGATTTTTCATGCTATGTTTGATGTACAATTTGGAGGTCAAATACATGACAGTGACAAATATATATACTAGTTTAGCGTACGTGCGTTGCACGTATGTGTGATGTCAATATTATTAAATTGAATACTATAAATATTTAAAAAAATTAATATTATTATAAGAATATACATTTTTTTAAATTATTCATCCGATGTTCATAATCTTAATATTGTCATAAGAATATACATTTTTTTTAATTATTCATCCAATGTTCATAATCCGTATTGAAGTCCAACTAATTCAAATTTAGACTTGACAGAGACCTCATTCGAGAATAACACTCTCTATCAAAAATTTTTGTCATACCTAGCTTACAAAATTCCAAGTAAATGAAACAATACTGAATGACCCTAAACATACATTTAATTTAAATATAATGTAAAAGTTATATTTTATGAATAATTCGTATAATTCTACTTGTTTTATTCGAGATCAAAATGATCATATTTTGTTAAAAAAAAGTTAAATTTGAAAAATTATATTTTCATTAAATATTTTTTGAAATACACTTTTTTCACGATTCTTTAAAAATATTGCCAAATAACATAATTTAAATAATAATATAATAATTAAAGAAAGATAAAAAGATGATTTTATTTGAAGTATTCTTCTGATATGTTTAGGATTGATATAATTTTTAGCCTTCAAATAGGAATATAATACAGTATCTCAAATTTTGTATTAAATATTAAGATAATAATTATTTTAAAAAATAATTACTGACAATTTTGTTAGTGGACATTCTTTTGCCTATATATATTGCCTATTTTTAAAATCATTTTTTGACTTTTTTTGAAAATCCATTTTTTTGGGGGAGGTTTTTGGAATTATTCTTTTGCCTATTTTTTGTGACATTTTAAACTTTTGGCTATATTTTTTAATCAAGTCTTTTTAGTTTTGTTTATTTTTTGCATTTTATTTGTTTTTGATGGTTTTTTTTAATATCATTTTGTTTAGTTTCAAAACTTTTTTTTAAAAAATTTTGTACCCATGTTGTTGGACTTGTTGAAACATTTTTACTTATTATTTTGACAGAAAATTCCCTTTAAAAAAGAAAAAAAATTGGATTTCTTTTAGACCTTTTCTTTTACAATTTTTTTGACGTTTTTTGACTATTTTTTTGTACTTTTTTTTTTGACTTTTTGACTATTATTTGGAAAAAATTTTAAATTATTTTTTCTATAAAATCTATTTTAGTTGAAACAAGATTCTTCATATAAAAATTTAATTATAATACGATATCTTTCTGGATCAAGCCTATTTTAAGTTGAAAATAATTCTTTGGGGAGAAATTTAATCATAACAAGAAAATCTTCTTCATTTAATTTTTATTATGTTTATTAAATTTAATATTATTAAAATAATAATAAAAAAGAGGAAGTTGATAACTTTTTTTTCCAAATTTCGTCATTGAGATCCAAAAGAGGAAAAAATTGATAACTTACACGCAAAAAAAAAAAAAACAAACAGCGTGGAATCATTCAGGAAAAGAAAATTCAGTAACCATATGGAACTAACTTACTAATGATTCTTGAATAACTTGTTTCTGTGGCAACCCCTTTCCTCATTGACCATATATGTGACCCCCCAAAAACTCCCCTGGGTTCAGGAGAAGTTAGTCATGGCAGTTTTCTTGAAAACCCATTTTTTATTCATTGTGTTGATGTTTTCTTTTTCCTTCCTAAGTGGGTCAAAGTCACTATTTCATATACAAGATGTTTTGCCAATGTTACCTGTACAAGTTTCATGGCCCATTGTCAACTCTCTCTACAGTGCTGTTGACCTATTGCCCTCTTTTGTTGGGGCTGTTTCAATAGCTAATAGTAGTACCCTTCAATGGAAAGGTGCTTGCTTTTACAACAATACTGCTTCATTGCAACTTCACAACAAAACTGGAAGTAGATTTGGCGGTGGCACTCTCCATATAAAGGTTTCTTTCAATTAAAAAAAATCTAAATTTGGTACTTTACAATTATGGGTAGTTGTTGTTTTCCTTGTCTTTTGATGTTGTATCAATTAGTAGAAGTTTTGGGTTTATCGAGGTTTTGGATTCATGTCTATGTTAGTTGGAGTGGGACTTCTGTTTTTTCGAATTTAGGTTTAGCTTAGTCTAGAGCAGTTCATTATTGTGATAAACTTGCTCTTATTCGCAATAAGAGCTATGTTGGTCGGACTCCGGTGTGGGGGTCTGATACCCGTGCATATTTAAAGGTCGGATCCTTTATGATTTAAATTTTAAGATTGGGGATTATGGATATTGGTGTATGGATTCGGCTAAAAATAGTTTAAATATTTGAAAAATAGAGTCGTGTGTCTAAATTACGAGACATTATATGAAAACTTTGAAGGTATTATGAGGAAAAAGTTACTGATCAAGAGGAGAATGCCAGAAGGTGATATAAGGAAAAGGACTTACATAGAAATTTCTATATACAAGGTAGTTACTTTTCTTTGATTTCACCTTAGCTTTTATTTTGATTACATAAATCATTGTATTTGTCTCAAAGTTCTCTGTTGATTTTAGTCAAAGTTTCAAAGTTGGTTGACCAAACCCAGTATGGATCCCACACCCACACCTAAGTTGTGTCAACATGGGTGCGGTGCCAAAAATGAGTCTGAGCAACTTAGAATACAAGTAGTATTTTATTCAGTTAATATTTATTGGAAATATGGTGTGGATGATTTACAGAGTTGGTTATTCTGAAAATTGGCTTTTGTTTAATTATTTGAAGATTTTGTATGTGCCAGTAAACTTTTGAATGGAACTAACAAAAACGTTTTGGGATGTGAAATGATGGTAGCCTAAAGACTGAGAGAGGTATAAAACATTTTGGTATATCATCTGTATACACTATTCATAGCAACTGGAATGGATCTTGAACCGCTAAAGGAACTGCTGGTGAGGGAAACAGCTTATACCATTTTGGGATTGGATCCTTGGTGGCTGATGACACTGCGCCTCAAGATGGTTGCCTCTTGACGGACGTAAATTGAATCGTTTGTGAGTAATACATCTGAGCTAAGTATGCAAAACCTTGAAACTCAAGTCAATAATTTTAAAAAGATATCTTAAACAAATTGAAAGTAAAAGAAATATATACATAGGAAAGATGAGATCACTGTGAGTATAGGTGCTCCCCATTGTCATTTTCCGTATTTGTTGTTTATCTATCTTTCTATCCTCATGTCCTAAATTCTTGCTAGTTGAGGATAAAAGGGCTTTATAACTGCTCACGGCTGTAGAAAATGGCTTCAACTTGGTCATTTAAGGTGGTCTCTTGAAGTTGCACTATTTTAGAGGTATTGAATGTTAAAGTAGTCATTTCTCCCTACTTGTGAGTGAGTTATGATTGATGTTGATATGATAAATGGTGCCATGGGGTTGGTGATGTGATGTGTTATTGTCAAGTGTTGCATGCAAGGAATTTGGTATGGTGTTATCTGGTGCTAGTTATGCCCTTCATGTCTTGAACTAGGCTGATTAGGATGGTTTGCTTGGTATTGACGGTGTTGGTCAAAGATTGGTTTGAGGTGCGTTTTAGCCCTGAAGCTAGGTGGAAAATAGGCTGAGTGGTTCACCTCGCTTAGGCAGCAGTTTAGCCACTAAGCTGCTAAGACATATGTCCTCACCCTTGGGTTTTGTATTGGTGAAGAAAACACTAAGAAGAACTATTTTGGCTAATTGTAATTTTTTCAAAGCTTTTACCCAAATAATTGTTGTTTTTATTTATAGTTATTATTTTGTGTTATATATATTTTTCATTGTTCTCTTCATTTGTGTCTTTCTTCATTAGAGCTTCCATTTTATATGTGGTTTGCGCTTAAAGCTCCAACAGATTTCAATGCTTATTCTTTTTGTTTTTTTTTACTTTTTGCATTTGATATCACTTCAACCTCCCCTTTTTTTCTTGATAGGCTGGGCTCTTTTCCATTGATCAATTTTCTCTCTTTGTTGGGCTGCATGGGCCCTTAATAACTATAAAAAAGTCCCAGTAACCCTTGAGATAAAATGAGTTAAAATTAAGCAAGTTATTGCTTGAATTTCAAATCTTCCCCTTTCTGATGCTAAACAACTCTTTCAGTGCAGTGGTTAATTAGCTATGCACACGTATCTGTTGTGGCACTCTTTTCAGTTGCGTGATCGTTAAATCTATTAACTGCAGCAGTGGATTAGTTCCAAATTTTTAAGAAGCTTTGACCATCTGTTCTCAATAATGGCACTTCTCCATAGATCACTACTCTGAATTCTTACTCCCTCTGTTTAAAAAAGGATGACCTAGTTTGACACTTTGACTTGGCACGGAGTTTAAGAAAACAAAAAAGACTTTTCAATCTTGTAGTCCTAAATTAAAATTATTTCAAATGTATCAAAATGCCCTTTAATCTCGTGGCCTGAAACATGTCACATGGAAAGTTGAAATTTAAGTGTTGCCGAAAAAGGAAAGGGGTCATTCTTTTTTAAATAGACTTAAAAGGAAAGTAGTTCATTCTTTTGAAACAGAGGGAGTTCCTTTTTTTCTTAGGTTGCCTCTCCTTTGTAGATTCTGTTGGTGGGATCAAAGAATTCACTCTTCAAACAGCTCATCTGGTGTGGACTGAATTACACCAGTCTACATATATCTAGTAATTAGTGGTTGTTTGTCACTGAAGATGTACATGCAATAGATTGTGAATGGAATAATTTATGCATTTGTTTTTTTCAGTTGATAGAAGACAGCGAGGCCTTACTACAAGTTCTAGACTCTGTATGGTTTGTCAGTAGATATCCTCTAGCCTAGCAGTTTTTTGCTTCCTTTACCTGTAAATGTTGCTTCAAAGCCTTTTTGTGAATTTAATACAAGATTGTATTAAAAATTTATTGATTTACCACCTCAAAAAAATAGTTTATGCATTTGATTTTTTGATGTTTGTTTCTTTCTCCAATTTTATCTTTACTTGATCCTTCGTCCTCTCATACCAGTGAGAAAATGACCAATTATTAATGTCTAGACAATACAATCATTTTTCGAAACTGAATGTCAAGGTCAAATATAATCTTGACATATATACATTGATAACCTCGATTAAATATTACTTTTGGTTGGTCCTGACATAGGACCAATGTGGTAAATCAATATTCACTAAATTTTTGCAGTACTCCCTCTGTTTCAATTTGTGTCTTATTTTCCTTGTTAGTACAACAACAACATAATACCCCGTGTAATTCCACAAGTAGGGTCTGGAGAGGGTAGTGTGTATGCAGCCTTATCCCTGCCTTGTGAAGGTAGACAAGTTGTTTCCAATGGACCTCGGTTGAAGTAACCCATATAAAAAATAGTATGAAAATGAAATACAATAGCTATTTTCCCTTCTAGTATGTTAAAAAAAGAAGAATGCCACTTTTTGTATTTAATAACTCTTTAATTCCAAAACTCCACTTGGCTTGTGTTAGACCAAGAGATTCAGATGTCATTTTGGCACACTATACACCTCTTTAATCTAGAACCACACAATTCAAAAGTTTTCTTTACTTAAACTCTACGTTCCGTCAAACTAAAACACATAAAATGAAATGGAGGGAGTAATACAATTGAAAAGAAAACAAAGGTTCTTTATAATGTATAGTTTTGATAATCTCCTTATTACTCAATTGGGAGATTTTCGCAGAGTACAACTTTAATGTTTAAAACTTTCTTTGGATAACTGTGAAAGATATGAGGGCCAGTGGCACATGGTTCTGAACTCTATGGAATTAAGCTTATCTGCTTAAAAACCAAGATTTTGCCTGTGGCAGGTTTTGAACCTGTGATGTGCACCTAGCTCACGTCCCATGCATCATGCCGTGCGATCTTATTACTGGACCAAAGCCCTCGGCATGCTGATGTTTGAAATTAATGTCTCCTTGGACCTCTTCTGTAGCTTTCTTTATGCATTTAGAAACTTTGGTTAATGTGCTAACAAGGAAGAGTTATCGTGTTGTTGTTAACGCATCTTTGCGTGAGAGTGGTTCAGCTCAACTACTGGAATAGCTTTTGGTGAGTTGAGTTTTTTAGGTTGTATTCATAAAATGCTTTATGCATTTTATCCTCGTTTTAGATCTCTTTACACCTTTGATGAGAAGTCACATGTTTTAATTTTACCTTTTGGTATATATGACATTCTTTTCATAGATTGGTTTTTGACTTACTAATTATGAAAATATTGAGTTATTTGACCAAGTATACATCTTTTTGATAAGGTGACTAAGTATACATTGAGTTACATTTATATATTTCTCCTTTTGTTTTTGAGTCTATTCCCAAGAGAACGGCACTTTTCTATATTGCGAAGCCTATAAATTTTGAACTTCCCATTTTACCCTTATTGGCTTGCTTTTTACGGTGTCATGGCATGTTTAAGACCATAAGTTGTAAGAGTACTTTTTGTGTGTGCCAAAAGTCTTTCTTTTTTACTTAAGCTCTGTGCACAAGCTAATAATGCCATATGAAGTAAAATTGAGGGAGTAACTGACTAATTTAACGGCTAAACAATGTACTTATTAATAAAAGTTCATGGTCCAACGTTTTTAGTACATCAACATATAGTCGAATTTATATCTTTGGGACTGCTGCATTTTTTCATTAATTAATATTTCTTACTATTCAGGTCAACAATGCACACAGTTATACTTGTATGGACCTTTACATCTTTGCAACCCCATATCGTGTGACATGGGATTACTATGCTTTATCTCGTGAACATACTCTTCAGATCAAAGAGTGGGAGTCTCAAGCTGAGTTAGAATATGTAAGTTGCAATTATTTCATAAATGGAACTTCATGGACATTAATATAAGCATCTGTTATGATGAGATAATGGACTCTAATATGCAAATGCAGGTGAAACGCAAAGGAGTCTCAGTTTTCCTTATGCAAGCAGGAATGTTAGGAACCCTTAGAGCACTATGGGATGTTTTCCCTTTGTTCACAAACAGTGGATGGGGTGAAAACTCAAATATTGGATTTCTGAAGAAACACATGGGTGCTTCATTTGACCAACGTCCTCAACCATGGGTCAGCAACCTTACCACTGAGGACATTCATTCTGGAGATTTTCTTGCAATATCAAAAATTAGAGGGCGTTGGGGTGGTTTTGAGACGTTAGAAAAATGGGTATCTGGATCTTATGCTGGCCATAGTGCTGTTTGCTTGAGGGATGCTGAAGGAAAGCTATGGGTTGGAGAATCTGGACATGAGAATGATAAGGTACTAAGCTTTTTTTTTTTTTTTGGCTGTCACATTATGGTACTTTTTCCATTGCTCTTTCTTTCATTGGGAGCAAATACAGATTTCTGATTATGTGGTTCCATGGACTTTTATGTTACATGCTCAACAATCATTCCAACTACAAGTATGATTGGAGTATGGAAAGGGACAAAAGTGCCACTTTTGTGTATGTCTAAAATAATCCACATATAGAATCTGATTGTTGCAAGCATGTGGCTTTTGGTTAGAATTTATCATGGTGTCTGGGTTGGCTGCTTTGAGAGAAGTTGCAGTCTCTTGTTTAAGATATTATTTTCGACTTTTTGATGGTCATAGTAACTAGTAAAGTGGTTAAAGGGATGGGTGGATTCCTTATAAGGCTTGGACAATCCTCCTCCCTTTGAGCTAGCTTTTGGGGTGTGAGTTAGGCCCAAAACTTAATTTTACATGGTATCAGAGCAGGACCCGTCTCACCCAATGTTGGGCCTCCGAAAATTTAAAACTGCCCACGTACCAGATGCTAAGCAGTAGGCGTGAGGTGGGGTGTTGAAGAATGACAAAAGTCTCACATTGGTGTTTAATGAGATGGGTGGACTCCGCATAAGACTTGAGCAATCCTCCTCCCTTTGAGCTGGCTTTTGGGGTGTGAGTAGGCCCAAAACCTAATTTTACAATTACTATAATTTTACTTTTCGTATATCAACTGTGGCATAGCGTTATCAAAAGTGAAAGCGCAAAAAAGCTCTAAGATTCGTTAGGGTTTTAAGCGCAAAGCACAAATTAAGTGTGGGCTTTATTGAGAAAAGGTGCAAATGGAGAAAAAGCTCTAAGCTCTAAGGTTCACAAGGAAAGGTATGTCTTAGAGCCTTGATGATGACATTGAAATGCACTTTAAGCCAGGGGAAGCACTCAACACGTTTTGAGCCTCACTTCAGGGCTTAAGTGCATCTTTGATAACACTGTTGGCATGCATTCAGATTATGGAATTCATCAAGTTGAAGATGAAACATGCTCCTCCTTCTTTTTGTGCATTTAAGGTTTACTTTTTCCTACATGAGATGCAAAGGATATTAGTGTATTTCCATCGAACATTACATAGTTAGCATAGAGAGGGATGAAGTAGACAGTGATGTGAGACTTGTCACTCAACCTATTCCCAAGAGAGAAAACTTTAAATATCTTGGGTCCATCATCCAGAGTAGTGGTGATATCGATGATGATGTCACACATCGTATTGGGGAAGCATGGACAAAATGGAGGCTTGCCTCTGGAGTATTGTGTGATAGGAAGATACAACATAAACTTAAAGGTAAGCTTTACATGATGATGGTTAGACCATCTCTATTGTATGGGACGGAGTGTTGGCCAATCAAAAACTTACATGTTCAAAAGATGCAGGTCGCGGAGATGAGGATGTTGAGATGAATGTGTGGACATACCAGAAGTGATAAGATTAGGAATGAAACCATTCGGGAGAAGTTAGAGGTGGCCCCTGTGGCTGACAAGATGAGGGAAGCGAGACTGCGATGGTTTGGACATGTGCAAAGGAGAAGTACCGATGCTCCTGTTAGGAGGTGCGAGAGGTTGGATTTAGGGGCTACACGGAGGAGTAGAGGTAGACGAAGAAGTATTGGGGGGAAGGGATCAGACAAGATATGGCGACACTTAATCTCACCGAGGACATGACCTTAGATAGAAAAGAGTGGAGGACGCGTATAAGAGTAGTAGGCTAGTAGGGATAGATTAGTAGGTTTAGTCCGGTCTTTATTATCCTGTGGTGTCATTATCTGTCTTATATTTGGTAAATTTATTGTATCTACCTTCTATCATTGTTTTCGTTATTAGTCGTTCTTCCTTGGTTTTCCTTTCCTTTCTTTGTTTTCGTATCTAGTTTATTCTGCTTATGGGTTTTTGAGACGAGGGTCCCCGGAAACAGCCTGTCTATGAGGTAGTGGTAAGGTCTGCGTACATTTTTACCCTTCCCAGACCCCACTTGTGGGATTCCACTGGGTATGTTGTTGTTGTTGTAATTACATAGTTAGCATTATTGATCTGTGAGAGTCATTATGTTCTAAAAAATAATTGGGAGAACAAAATTTTAATTTAGCGGATGTAAAGGAAACAAAAAGAGGAAAATCTTCAAGAGCCATAAGCTTTTCTTTTTCTCCTAGCTTCTTAGTCACTTTCTGAGGTATAGGGAAAAAGAGAGAAAAATTGTCAAGAAGCTTTCTTTTTCTCCCTAGTTTCTTAGTTGCTAGTTTTTGTTTTTTTTTTAAATTTGAGCTTAAATTTTACTACGTAGCTAGAATTCAACTCTTCTTTGCTACTGTCGTTCTCCTTTCTTTTACTTGTTTATGATATCCTTAAGGTGTAGTTAGCAGCCTATCATCTAGCTAATTTGCTTTTACAAATGATATCTGGGAGATATGGCTCGTTGGATTTGAAGTGTTCAATTGGTTCCATAGCTAGTGAAAATATGCACCTTGATTGAGGTGCAACAGACATTACCTGATACTCCAAATCAAGTTGAATAACTTCAGAGGGAAGTGTAGTATGGGGCGATTTCAGGGTATGGAGTTGTGGATTTCCTAGTGATGCATATACGAATTGTACAACTTTAAGCACTAGTACAACTATGTGACAGTGCTGAGTTCAAATTCCATGTTGTATTGCTATCATATCAAATGCCATGATCCCTGTACAAAAGTTGCATCATCTTTAATCAGATGAAGTAGTCAGAACGCTGTGTTCCAAATTATGTAGCTTGAGGTAGTGTCTGGTAGTGGTTGAACCAAAATACCAGGGGAGGTTTGAGTGTGAGGTTGAACCAAATAAGAGAACTGTTAGTGGCCGTTTGGTTTGAAGACAAGTTATGCGGGGATTGGTTATCCTGGTATTATTTCTCATTGACTATTTGATTTGTTGTATTAAAAAGCAACATGCATCGCGTAATTTCTAAGAATGAGTTGCCTGCTTACAAAAAAACCCTCCACCTTATTTAGTAGAGAAAGGGTTTGAGGGACCTCAGGGGTATTTTTGTCATTTTTATTGTTTTATCCCGGTATTATTATTCCACCCTTAGATAGGGATAACTTATCCCGATATTAATTATTAATCCTGATATAACTTATCCAAGGATTAGTAACCAAACAAGGAATAAGACAGTACTAAATTTCTATTCCAAGAGACCAAGACTATCTATGCTTCTCCAACATACAAAATGACCCCTTAAGGCTTAAAGTGGATAATAACATGACTACTGTTAAACTATGAACCAACTTGTTTGTGTATCTACTTCCAGGGAGAAGATATAATTGCTATTTTACCCTGGGATGAATGGTGGGAGTTTGAGCTGACAAAAGATGATTCCAATCCACATATTGCATTGCTGCCTTTGCACCCTGATCTCCGTGCCAAGTTTAATCAGACTGCTGCTTGGGAATATGCACGAAGCATGGCAGGCAAACCATATGGTTACCATAACTTAATATTTAGCTGGATAGATACAATTGACGGAAATTATCCCTCTCCCTTGGATGCTCATCTGGTATGCACCATACATTCTTTCAGATCATAATTATGCCAAATTTGGTCTTGCTTTATTACCTTGAAGTGATTCCTCCATTACCTCTTAATGATCCTTTACTTTGTATTACTTTTCATTTGACACTTTAATCAATTGCATGTGCTTTTTCCAAGAAGACTATTGAGTACTAATTTTAAATTATACCCAAACAAATTTGGTTCTCGATTTCTTATTGGATTTCAGAGTAGCTGGTCAGGTTTTGATGTGTTGAACAACCTGTTGAATTGGTTTTTGTAGCCTTTCACAAATTTGAGTTTTATGTTTTTCTTTAAGAAGAGATCTTTATTTTTACACGAGAGATTCGAAAATAACACACGAGATCTTTGCATGATCATTTTTTCCCATTCAAATTGTAAAGCGTCCAAGTGACCCATTTTCACTGATTAGCTTATGATAGTTTAAAGTTCAGCAGAAATTTCATGCCATATCAATTTGACTAAGATGAATTGATGTCAGCAATTGGTTTCATGGAAATATAATCGGACTCTGAATTGCCAACGGTCAGTGGGGATTAAAAAACATTTACTTATGCGCAGTTATGCGGATGCTTTTTTGTGCAAGAATATCAAAATATCATATGATGATACTCGCGCTTTTAATTACTTTTGAGATGTATGAAAGAATGTTGAACACGGGAAGAATGTTGAGAGTAGTTGGTGGGAGGGTGGGCGCGGGGGCATGAGTGCTACTGTATTGCTTTATGCCTCTTCAATTTGGTGCATTTGTGAAATTTCACCAGCTTTAATTTTTTGTTGATATGTTGTGCGGTACAGGTTGCTTCTGTCATGACTGTTTGGAATCACTTACAGCCCGAATATGCAGCTAACATGTGGAATGAAGCCTTAAACAAGCGACTTGGAACTCAGGTCATATCTGTTTTCAAGTAGTAGTGAACTGTCTCTAGTTATTAAGACAAATTTGACAAAATACACTCAGAGCAGCTCTTCATCTAGATAATGTTCCTTTGCTTAGTAACTGGTTTTATTAAGTTGAGCAAATTATTAGGAAATGAACAAAGCTCTATAACATAAATATAGTTTTCCCTGAAATGCACAATGATTTGGTCAAAAGCATGCTGTCAAAATTCTCGAGAAAAAAGCCGAGAGTGCAAGCTTGTTCTGTACATCTGATACGATCCACAACTAATGTTGAATGAGGATCTGAATTTTGTGTCCATGCAGGGCCTTGATCTTCCTGATGTTCTTGTTGAAGTTGAAAAGCGTGGGTCATCTTTTGCCAAATTGTTGACTATCCCAGAACAGGATGACTGGGTTTATAGTGATGGGAAATCAACATCTTGTATTGCTTTTATTCTTGAAATGTATAAGGAAGCAGGACTATTTGGTCCACTTGCAAGTTCAATTCAGGTTACAGAATTCACGGTGAGTTCGTTAGATGGATTTTGAAGTTCCATTTTTAAGGGATAGGGTGGTTTTTTTCCTTCAGTTGTTTGCCTGAGCATTTGGGTGCATTAACTGGATGAATCTGAACCTATTATTTTTTTTATAAAAACATCCTTGGCCATTGCACTGGTGGTAGTATCTTTTGCTAATCCTGTCCTATTAGTCACATATGCCTACCAAGTATATATTTTGGTCAGTCGATTCCCTTTAAGTTAATTTCCCTGTTTCGACTGTTCTATTTTTGTGCTTGGGTTATCGTGAAATATGTACATGGTTTACTTTCCTTAAAAAAGAGATGTTCCCTCCTTTACCTTGAGTACTGCAATTTTTTATCACCAAATGGCTATGAGAGGGGTCAGGAGTTTACCTTTATACTGTCAAAAACTTAGTCTATTTTCTGTCTGTTTTGACCTACTTCTCTCTCTCTCTCAATATATATATGTAGTAGGGATGATTTTGTGGCACTAGCAGTTAGTGAAAGAAAGTGCTTCGTTCTATTCGGTAATATCCGTGGAGAGGTGAACTAGGGAGTTTAGAGCGGGCTGGAGAGGTAGTTTTTATCTGTTTTACAGATGTTTCTTCGACTGTTTTAGTCCTGGTTGACCCTTTTTGGTACATCTCACTGAAAGGCATATGGAGTCTTATATCAAATTTCATTGAGATACTAATGAACTGGTGGGGGTCTTCCGTCCTTTCTTTCAGGAGGTAATGGTCTTAAGTTGTCACTTGTTTTGAAGTGCAGATAAAAGATGCTTACTCACTCAAGTTTTTTGAAAACAATACGAATCGGTTGCCTAAGTGGTGCAATGCGGATGACACAGTGAAGCTTCCATTCTGTCAAATTCGAGGGAAGTACCGGATGGAATTGCCTGGATACAATACCATGGATATATACCCCCATATGAATGAAAAGTGCCCATCAATGCCTCCAAAATACTACAGGCCACAAAGTTGTTGACAATGATTTTCATGGCCAGCTATTGTTGCTGTAATTTAAGGTATGTATGTATGAGGATGGTTGTTTCAATGCTTTACATTCCAGCAGATTAGTGTGACAATTGAGCTAGAATCATACCGAAAGAGGTAGGAAAAAAGAAAGAATGCTAATGAAGTTGTGTGTCGAAGCAGACAGAGAATTGAAGTGTAAATATTGTAGTAGTAATTTTGTTGATTTGTTGCGTCTCCAAAACTTTATAGATCATGAAACAATCTTTTTACTTTTGGTCAACATATGCAGCCACTTTTCTGATGTAATTCATACAATCTTTTTGCTCAAGCAGTTAATAGAAGTTTAATTTGTTCATTCACAATTCTGGAAAATCCAATTTGGACGTGCAGACAAAAGTCATTTAATAAACGAATAGATTATTAAGGAATAAACAAGAAATAAATACAGTAATGTTTACTGTGAGCCATGAAATTATGTTATATTGTAAACAGATTACATGGTCAAAAACTAGAATAAAGAAGAGGGAAAAGCACCGAGTCATGTGTTGTGGGCAAAAGTGAAACTGACATGTATTTTTCCTGTGCAACGACTTGTTGATGCATTCAGCATGGCCACATTGAAGTATGACAATGGTATAGCACATGATGCTTCTTCCTCATCATCTATATCCATAGTAGATTGTTTCGAAACACTCGTACATATCTTGATACGCAAACTCATTAACATCATCTTCCTCCTCTTTGGTTCAGTTGTTGCTGCTGATGATAGATTCTTGTTTCCATATTTTCAGATATATCAACTTCAAGCTCCTCGTATCCTCTACCTCGGACATGTCATTCTCAAACTCTTGTTCTATTTCATCAACAGTATTCAAGACGAAAACATCATGTTGATACATGCTACTTAAAAAGGAAAAAACAACTCTTACCCAATTAGGAGTGCTAATTGCTGGATTACCGACCTATAAGACATTTTTATATGTAAATAATGTTTAAAAAACAGTTGCACTTTGCTAATTCTAGTTCTACTAGTTTCGCTTTATAGATTTAGAACAATTAAACTTCTATGAAATTATGTGCGTGCAACTATCTAAGGCATACAAAAGTTCCTCGATAGATTCAAGACGTTGAAAACAATAAAACACAATCTTATTTCAGATGAAATTGAAAGAATTTTTTTCTGTAAAATATAAAACCATAACAAATTGACGCCTTTGATGTGGCCACTAATTAGAACGGGAAAAAGAAAGGAAGACACACCTTTGCTAATTGCTAAGATCAAAGAGGATGAACAGAGAATCATATTAGGTGTACATTGTATTTAAGGAGTGGCTTTTGAGTGTATGATTTTTTTTTATTTTTTTTTTGGCATAGCACATTGATAGGGAGCACACCAATTACATAATTAAGAGTATTTAAGGAGTGACTTTTGAGGGGTTATTTTTTTGGCATAGAACATTAATAGGGGAAAAAAGTGGAAATTGTCTAAAAAGAAAAAAGTTCTTTTTTAATCAACCAACTATAAATTTGAACTTTGATTAGTAGTTAGTAAACTTCTAATAAAGTCACAAATAATTAATTTTTTAACACAATAAGAATATAGACTAATGACAATTAAAAATTCATAAAAAAATTAAATCAAAGATGTCTAATAGATAGAACAAATAAAAATAAATAGAGAAGGAAAAATATAACATACATATACTTCTTAAGACTTTAATTATAACCATATAAATGGAAAAAAAAATAGAAAATCAATATATAATTTTTGGAGCTCTTGTTGACACCTTCTATCATAACCAGTCAAATTCAAGAGTTATCTTCACCTATTCAAGCTAAAACATGAATCAAGTAGTACAATAATATATAAGTTCTTCATTATTATTTTTTTTGAGAACCAAAAGATATCTTAAAGTTTGAAATTAATTATTTAGAGTTTATGAATATGAAAAACACGATTGTTATAGACATCAAAAGTAACAATTGAATTAAGTAATTAAATATAAATTATAAAATTAAATATTTATAGAAAATAAATTCCAATACTTTCTTGTAGGCTGATTTTCAGCCGTACCTAATTCAATAAATAAAAGAGTAAAAACGTCACAAAGTAACTGTTAGTATTCTCTAGGTATCCTTTTTTTCTCCATCAATCAGATGAATTTCATATTACATTTAATTAGTCAAATAAAGTTAATTACTGAATTAATATAATTTTTTTGTCTTGGTGAATTCATCGTATTAAGTAAATTAAAGGAGAAAAATAAAAATAACTGCAACAAAAAGGGCACAATTTTAAAAATATAATTAATTTAGGTTTTAAAAGAGCAAGATGATATGATTATTATTCATATTTTATTAATTAAATAGTTTTAATAACATTTTAATTTAGCGGGGGCAGGGAGAAAATGGTATGTATGGGTTAATGAATAATATTTTATCCATATAAAATTATAATATTTATGATAGAAGTTACAAAAAAAGTGAGGACGAGGAAAAATTGAGTAATCTATGTTGAGTTTTCTGGATTTATTATTTTAATCTTAATAATGTAACCAGAACTATTCTAGATTATAGATGATAAATATTATTATTAAATTAGATATTTAAGTAGAAATTAATTCAAGGAAGTCCAAAAGTCACTAACATTTTGACTAAAATGATACAATAAATAGTTGAATATTTTTTAACATTTTATTTTATATCAGGGGTAAAATAGAT
>JBCEWC010011294.1:0-16833 GCA_038996855.1 Solanum aculeatissimum | reverse complement strand
AATATATTTTGAATTTAATATAATTTGAATCATTTTATAAAATTTATATTTTAATAAATTTTATATGATTACAAATACCCCCTACTTTAAGTCTTGTCGAAATACTTTATTTTTTGAAGACTAGACTTATATTAATTTCAACGCAACTGAAAGTTGCTTTTAGAGTTGAACGAATTTTACTCCCTATTTTATTTTAGGAATTTCCTGTGTTTATTCTTTGTCCCTTTTTCACTGTAATTAGGACACCTAATTAGTATTGGACAAGGACAATTCTCTAATTAGGACTCCAATTAGGAGTAGAATTTGGTTATCCAAATCTTTTTCAAATTTGATAATCTTTTCCTATTAGGAGTTAGATGTCCTTGTTTACAACAAATTGAATTCCTTCATCCATGAGTCCATATAAAGACCCCAAAGCCACAAATAAAATACCACCAGTTCACTGCATAAAAACAGGCTCGTGAGAACAAGAAAACTTTAGTTCTGTGCGACCTCACGAAAGTTGTCATATCTTGACTTAGGGGTATCAAAATCACGAGTAATTTATGGTGTTGAAAAGTAAACTCGAAGGGCTATGCCTTACACGAAAACAACGATCAGATTGCTTCTAGATTATCCCAGGTAATTTTTTGAATACCACACTTATGTTCTGATTCGCTGGTGATTTCAGCCCCGCGCGACTTCACAAAAATTATCATGTCTTGACTTAGGAATATCAAAATCATGAAAGGTTTATGGCGCTGGAAAATAAACTCGAAGGATTACACTTCACGTGGAAAAGACGATCAAATTGCTTCTAGATTATCCTAGGTAATCTTTTGAAAACTACATTTATATTCTAGTTCGCTGGTAATTTCAGCCATGTTCAACTTCACAAACATTATCATATCTTAACTTAAGAATATTAAAATTATGAGTGGTTTACAGTGCTGGAAAGTAGACTCGAAGAGATACGCCTCACACAGAAACGACAATTAGATTGCTTCTAGATTATCCCAGGTGATATTTTGAAAACTACACTTACGTTCTGGTTCGCTGGTGATTTCAGCCCCTCATGACTTCACGAAAATGATCATATCTTGACTTAAGATTATTGAAATCACGAGAGATTTACGGAGCTGGAAATTAGACTCAAAGTACTACGTCTCACGCAAACACAACAATTTGATTATTCCTAAATTATTCTAGATAGTTTTCTGAAGTTCAACATATATGTTGTTCTTGTCTTGACATTAAGAAAACCCTTTCTTACCTAGGTAATTTCTTCTTTTTCTTCTTTTTTTCATGTGTTATTTTGCCCCCTTTTTTTGTTGTAGGGCCATAAAATCAAGATTCATCGTGTCACAAGAGTTTGATCTTGAGGTGTGAAGGGATGAATCCGTGCCTATGCCTTAAGAAAGGTAATTTCATGGTAATTCTTATCGCGCAAAGGAATGGATATGCATTCCTGCCTTAAGAATAAGGTAATTTCATGGTAATTCTTATCGCGCAAAGGAATGGATATGCATTCCCGCCTTAAGTATAGGGTAATTTCATGGTAATTCTTATCGCGCAAAGGCTGGATACACATCCCCACCTTAAGAATAACAATTTGAAGAGATCCTTATGGTGAGAAGTAATGGATACACATTCCCACCCTAAGAAAGACAATTTGAAGACTTCAACTTTCAAGCTCGATGATTTGTAGACATGATGAAGCTAAAACTTTAATTTGAAGACCTCAACTTGCACACTTTGAAGATTTTCTTGAAGTTTGTATACTTAGTGGCTTCGAAGAATCACGGTGGATTTTAAACTTCAACTTGAAGACTTAGAGGATTTGAAGGCTTCAACATATGAACCTAGTTAATTTGGGACATTAACCCGCATACTTGAAGAATTTTGTATATTTGGAGAATTTAAAGACTCTAACATGCATACTTAGAAGATTTGAAGACTTCAACTTGCAAACTTGGTTAATTTGAGGCTATTTTGAAGCTTTGCTAAATTTGAAGACTTCAATTTGCAAATTTGATGGACTTGAAGGTTTTAACTTGCAGACTTGAACAATTTGAAGACTTTAACTTGCGTACTTGGAGGATTTGAAGGCTTCAAGTTGCAGACTTAGAAGATTTGAAGGCTTCAACTTGCAGACTTGGAGGATTTGAAGACTTTAATTTGCAGACTTAGAAGATTTGAAGGCTTCAACTTGTAGACTTAGAAGATTTGAAGGCTTCAACTTGCAGACTTAAAAGATTTGAAGGCTTCAACTTGCAGACTTAGAAAATTTGAAGACTTCAAGTATACTATTGAGAAAGACCAGATTTCATGGGGGTTTGCCCCCTATCGAGTCACCATCATTTGGTATAAGTCCAAAGTTTGATGAAAGGTACTTATAACTTTAACTCTTATGTAAGAGATCAAGTGGGGACATGTGGTTTTTTGACACTCATGCAACTGAACTTAGAACATAATTCTAAGTGCCTACGCACCTCAGTAAAGAGAATCAAGTCACAACGTAGTTCTGGAAGAGTGAGTGTCTTTTTTTTTAGAGTGTCGTACACAGTTTATACTCTTGCAGGCCAAGATTAACATGAAGTTTATGCTCATACGTTAAGGAGCGTCATCTTGCTTCAAGGGTAGTACCTCTTGAGGAATTTTGCATTTATGGTCCCAATCCTTATGCCATCTACATCAACAAGTTTGTAGGCACCATTTGAATCTGCTTCTTGTACTATATATGGCCCATCCCACTTTGAGGTGAATTTGCAACCTGACTTATGTGAAGTGATGATGGGTCTCCTTACCGCAAGGACTTGGTCTCCAACTTGAAAGAACCTCAAACGAACTTTTTTATTAAAAGCTCGAGATAGACGAGCTTGGTAGCATTGAAGGTTTTATTGAGCTTCGAGCTTCTTTTCATCAAGTGCTTCTAACTCAGAGAGACGTAGTCAAGCATTTTCTTCTTCAGTAAGTCCTTCTTGAATAGCAAGTCTCAAGGAAGGTATATGACTCTCTAGTGGTAGGACTACTTCAACTCCAAAAATAAGAAAATATGGGGTTGCTTGAGTCGGTGTGCGATATGTTATCCTATATGCCCACAAGACTTCTTCCATTCTTTCATGCCAGTCCCGTTTGGACTTGGATACCACTTTTTTCAGAAAATCACATAGAGTCTTATTGAATGCTTCAACAACCATTGGCGGCAGCATGATACATAGAAAATTTTTGCTGCTTGAAGCCGAAGAGATCACAAATCTTATTCATCAATTTGTTATCAAATGGCTTGCCATTGTCTGTTATTATGTACCAAGGAATTCCAAATCGATATAAGATATTTACTTGAATGAAGTTTGCAACATTCTCCTTCTTCACTTCTTTGAGAGCGACAACTTCGGCCCATTTTGAGAAGTAATTGTTGCGGCAAGGATATATAAGTGTCCACCAGAAGATTTTGGAAGTGGTCCAACAACACCCAATCCCCAAGCATCAAACAACCAAGATGCGACAGTTGGGTGTAGAACTTCATGCGATTGATGTATGAAGCTTGCATGGAATTGGTAAGCCTTGCACCTTCAAGCATAGTCTAAGCTATCCTTTACCATGGTGGCCCAATAATACCCCATTCTCTTTATGTGAAAGTGGAGCTTTGGTCCAGATTGATGTGATCCACACACCCCTGAATACGCTTCTTGTAGAGCTTGGCTCGCTTCTTCCTCTCCCAGACATCGAAAAAGTACTCTCTCAAGTGATCTTCTATATAGTGTGTCCTTATATTAAAGAAAACAAGGTGCACGATGACGAATGTCAATCCTTCTTCTTACATCTTCTGGAAGTATCCCATA
Source organism: Solanum aculeatissimum (assembly GCA_038996855.1). NCBI lineage: Eukaryota > Viridiplantae > Streptophyta > Magnoliopsida > Solanales > Solanaceae > Solanum > Solanum aculeatissimum. Next base: position 13,009 of record JBCEWC010011294.1, on the reverse strand, counting down.
ACATAAATAGTCAATGATAGCTTGTCACCAGTCTTCTTTGTTAGTTTCAGAAACTACGACAACATGCTCAAGCTCATACTCTATACGTTCATCTTCATCCAACGATGGTACTACCTATTTTTGGCAGTTAGTAACTTGTGTTTGATCAGGTTGAGCCAGAGTTAAAGCTAGAGCAGCTAAGACATCAACTATTTTATTTTTCTTTCTTGGCACGTGTTAGAGTGTCACATATCCAAGCCATCCTACCAAATTTTGAGCATAACAGGGATATGGATGCAGTTCAGGCTTCCTGACCTCATAGGTTCCCAAGAGTAGTTTAATCACCAACTGAGAATCACCAAAAACTTGTAACTGCAATTGTTTCATGTCAACGACCATTTTAAGTCCAAGTATTAATGCTTGATATTCTGCGACATTATTGGAGCAACGTTGTTTCTATGTAAAAGAGAATGGTAAGACCTCTCCTCATGAAGTGACAAACACTACTCCAGTACTAGCTCTGTCACGATGCACAACCCTATCAAAGTACATCTTCCAAGGAGGTTGTATTTTAATGGCCATCACATCTTCATCAGGGAGCTCATTAGTTAGCTCCCAATCATCTGGTATTGGATGATCTGCCAAGAAGACTGCTAATATTTTTCCCTTTACAACCTTTTGAGGGATATACACGATCTCAAACTGTTGGAATTGAAGGTACCACCTTGCCAGTCGGTCATTAAGGACTAGTTTTGACATGACAAATTTGATGGGATTTGCTCTAAATATAAGGCGAACAATGTGAGCTTGAAAATAGTGCTTCATCTTTTGAATTAAGAAGACTAGAGCCAAACATAACTTTTCAATTGGTGAATAATTCAGCTCATTTGGTGTCATCATTCTGCTCAAGTAGTAGAGGAAATTTTCCTTGCCTTCACTATTTTCTTAAGCTAAAAGGGCTCATACGGACCTTTTTTGTGCCGCAATATATAGTATCAATGGCTTTTTAGGTATAGGGGCTGCTAGAGCTGGAGGGTTTGCTAGATATATTTTTATATTTTCAAAAGCTTCGCTACATGTTTGATCCCACTTGAAAGGAACACCTTTCTTCATAAGATGACTGAATAGTTGGTATCTTCCAGCTAAATTTGAGATGAACCTCCTCAGGTAAGCTAACTTTCCTTGAAAGCTTTTTAACTCGTGAATGTCTCGAGGTTTGGGTATCTTCGAGATGGCATCAACTTTAGCCTGATCAATCTCAATCCCTCGATGTCGCACAATAAAGCCAAGAAACTTGCCTGAAGTAACCCCAAAAGCACATTTCAATGGGTTCATCCTTAGCTCATATCTTCAAAGAAATTCAAACACCATCCTTAAGTCTTTCAAATGGTCGCCCCTTTTTCTTGACTTCACCAATAAGTCATCAACATAACATTCAACATTTTTGTGGAGCAAGTCATAAAATATATTCTTCATAGCCTTTTGATATGTGGCACCAACATTTTTTAGACCAAAAGGCATCACTTTGTAGCAATAGATACCTTTAGTGGTGCAAAATGCAGTGAGTTCTTCATCCTTTGGTGCCATGCGGATTTGGTTATAGCCAGAAAAATCATCCATGAATGACATAGCTTCATAACCAGTGGTAGCATCAATTATAAACTCTTGAATAGGAAGTGGAAATTCATCTTTCAGACATGTGTTATTGAGATCTCTAAAGTCAACACAAACTTGAATTTGACCATTCTTCTTTCTCACACGAATGATACTTGAAATCCATGTGGGGTATTTAACTTCATGAATGAAGTCTGCCTCAATGAGTTTGTTGACTTTATCCTCGATCAATGGGACCAACTCTAGCCTAAAACGTCTTTGGGTCTGCTTGACAGGACGGGCACCATTCTTTACTGCCAATTGATGGACCACTATTTTAGGACTTAATTTAGGAATTTCCTTATAACTCCAAGCGAATAAATCCCTATATTCTTTGAGTATATTCATGTAAGCGTTTTCTTCATCAACTTCAAGGAAGACACTCAAGTAAGTCGGTCTTGGGTCTTCATCAGTACCAAGGTTAACTTCTTTTAAGGGATCTATCGTTGCCTTCACTCCTTCTTCTAGTTCAGGTGGAGCATCTCCAACATCTTTTTCTTCTTGTGGATCATTGTCATTGACAGATATATGACAACACCAAGCAATGTATTCTGATCCTATATCGATCTCACTCAAGGTTGTAATATGATTTGAAGAGCCTACACTTTCTTCATCTTCCTCATGCTCCTTAGTGTAAATCATAGTGTGAGTCTTCACTCTTAGTACCTCTTTATATGAAACCATGAGTTCCACTTTTCGCCTCATTCTAGAGAGAATTGTGCTTTAGATATCCTTTTGAATAAGCGGAGCAAGTATCGTTACCCTTAGATAACTTCTCAGATACTTCTCATTCTTTTTCTTTAATGGCCCCAACCTCTCAAATACAGAAGTCCTTGTGGTGGGTCTTCTAAGTCGATCGAAGGCAGAAGACCTTTTGTTAGAAGAAGCAGACTCATCTTCGATGGTAATATAATTTTTGCTTGCTCTTCTTATGGAGATGCGAACTGGCGGTAGTTCGCTATAGCCTAAACCCTCGCGTGGTTGTCTGGTGATATCATCTGATGGGAGTTTTCCCAATTTATATGGCTCATTAAGGTTGTATCCGTCCTTTGCAAGTAACTTGTAAGCATTTGGATCAAATCTCTTTGTATGTTTTATAGGGAGTGGGATATCCTGCGGGGGATTTTGAGCCACAAACTTCCCTAGAAGCTTTGAAGACAAGTTGATTGCATCAATGCGTTTGATAGGAAGAGTCAGTCCTCCTAGTATATTTTCTTGAATGTCAGACGATTGGCCCCCCTCTTTCTTTACCTTTGGAACATAGCGGGGTACAGAAGTTGACTTCTTTTCTGAGGATATAATCCTCCCTTTATTTGGGCAGGAATCAAGGTCCCCAATATTGTCCTTGACCTTTTCAACAACCACATCAGTTCTTTTGTTGGCAAGTGTATTAGACTTGGTTGATTTGACATCGTCAAGTTTTGCCTCCTTCATCACGTAATTCTTCAAATAGAATTTTGCATCAACAAAGTGTGCCTCAACTTCAGTGAAAGGATTATCATCAGTAACTATTTTTTTAAATTCCATATTGAAGATACTTCAAACATTGATAAAAGAAGGATGAGACAATTTTATTCTCATGGACCCAAGGTCTACCAAGCAAGATATTATATGAAGTCTTTGCATCGATCACATGCATCCATGCGCTAGATCGTAAATCTCCAATATGGATTTCTAACTTGATGGAGCCTATAGACCTCTGCCCCTTGATTAAATCCTTGTATTAATAGACAACTTTAGTTAAGTTCCTCAGTTGTGATGCCTAGTTCTTTCAATGTATGGATAGGCGGAATGTTAACTCCAGACCTTTCATCAATCAAGATTCTATTTATCCTCTTCTCTAGCACGTGATCCACCATATACAAAGGACGATTATGTAGTTTTTCACCAAACAAATGATCATCATCTGTAAATGTGATTTTTGTGTCACATGCGTGCACTTCTTGAAGAGAGGGTTCGACAAGCTTTTCAAAAGATAAGGGGGCATTTTTTATAGAGTCTTACCCACTACTTCTTCTTTGCCCATAGGAAACATCTTTGATGAAGTTTCCCCTGTTGTTTCTCCTTTGTCGGTGTTAAAACATGATGCCTCACAATCGTCTTGAATAGTCTTAGTGTGAAACCAACTTGGTAAGAACTCTCCAAAAGTCACAGGACGTCGTGGTCTCTGGTAGTGATGAACTTCCACCTTTGCTATCTTTGGATGAGCGACTAACTTTTGCTTCTTTGGTCTTCTCACCATCCTTCCTCTGGTTGGTCGCTTAGATGATTCTCTTCATGAACTTGGATTGTTACGTCTCTGCCTATTCACGAGAATCTAACCATCATCATCATCTCTATCAATTTAGATTTTGTTGGGCTCTAATAACTTCTCTTTTTTAGAGGTATATATTTGGACTGGGTCAAGCGAGCTAAAAATGATAGAGATTTAGTTAGAACTAGTTTTCTCATCATCAATGGAAATCTTCTCTTGCCTAGCCAGTTGCATGACCTTTCCTTGAAAATGAAACACTTTTCGAGAGGATAACCCAAAAGTCTATGATATTTATAGTAGTTTGGGTTTTCAGTTTTTCTAGGTTCATCAGGGCGTTTCATCTATGGTAACTCGATGAGATTTAGTTCAATCAATTCATCAAATATTTGAGAAATATCAAAATCCAAAAAGGGATATTCTTTTTCTTGCATCTCCTTTAAAGTCAACTTTCGATTTGTACGCCCTTGATAAGTTATCTTCACACTTTGTTTTCTGCTTTTCTTTGTAGTGACCTTCACGGTCGATGCATTGACATTCATGGATTCTTTGTTGTCATTCTTGAGCACAAATTTGCTCCATTTCTTTGGTTATTGCTTATCCTTTCCTTTGCGAGGATTATGGGCAGACATCATATCTTTTCCCGCAGAAGACATCATTAGCTCCATATCGTGAGCACGAGTAGATAAATCTTCAAAGGACTTTGGTTTGATTCCTTGTAAGATGTAGAGAATCCCCTAATGCATCCCTTGGATACACATCTCAATCGTAGAAACTTCACTTAAGTTTATCTTTGCAATTGAGGCTCACGTTCCTCCATCGATTTATCATGTCATAGAATTAGTGTGATCACAACTTAGTCTTAACCCATACTTGTTCAAAATCATAGTCAAATCATGTTAGGTACTTATCCCACATCAAAACCTTCACAATAAATCCATGAATCATGCATGCAATGCCAATTAGGAATAATATGAATAACATGGGCAATGAAATTCAAACTTTACATTCAATTCAAGAGTAGTTTATGAGAAATTCAAGTCAAATCTACCTTTAAAATATCATTTGGACAATACCCATGCATAAATCAATAGTATAAGAACATGCATAACTTGATCATAATTAAACCATTAAGCTTTCATGAAATTCTAACTCAAAATAATATTAAATCACCTAAAATCTACAACACATAATCCCAATCAATTAATTACTTGAAAATTTAAAGAACCCAACCTTAATTGAAAACTTAAAAATCAAATTTAAAGAGGAGGGTTCTTGGGTCTTCAAGGATGAAAGGGGATCCTTGAATCAAAACCCACATACCTTACAATAACCAAAAGAATTGAAGATTCAAGCAATTAAAGGTTGTCTTCCCCAAATTTCTTCAAGCTTCAACAATGGAGGTCAAGAGAATTTAAGAAATTTCAAAGTGTAATGAGGAGGCTTAGAATGGATGCAAAGGAGTTAGGGTTAGGTTAAGGGGGTTTAGGGGACCTTAGGATGCCTAAAAAGGGCCTAGGGATTAATTAAATCATGAAAATATCATTAATGAAATGGAGAAAATAACTGAACACAGTGCCACACGATGGACCACACGGCCCATACCATGGCACATGGATCGTACCACTGGCCGTGTGGCCTTACTTGGCCAATTTCTCAGCTCGGGCTCCCAGGGCACTTTCTGAAACACTTCACGGAGGGGTTTCACGGACCATATGGATTTACACGGACTGTGTACTAGTTCTTGGAGCCATAATTGGTCCATAAATCAACCCCACAACACGGACAACACACTGCCCCACTCAACGGCCACCCACACAGACCGTTTGAGGTCTCACGGGCCGTGGGGTGGTCCGTGAGCCATGCCTTGGGTTATGGAGTGGGTCCTAGACACCCTAAGCTCACTGGACCATGGAACGGGACCCCACACAGACCGTGGACCCTCACACGATCTGTGGTCCTTGTCTTGGGCCATTTTCAGGGCTTATTTCTAATATCTTCCGAATTTCAGGCAGTCTCACTATTTTGGCCATAAATTCCTCACACAAACTCCGAATCGAGTGAAACCAGTTGATTTGCGAAGATAATTCAAAGATATTCAATTTTATATATAGTAGACTACACATTTAAACCTGCATCAAAAGTTATGTCTCTTCAAAATACACTGCCCAAATGGCCTCTCTAGGCCACCCAAAGATCTGTTTTGCGTTCGGCCACTTAAACTCAACCCGTGGCTACCAAAATTTAACCATGACCAGTATAACATCATACAAGACCAACCATAAGAGGTTTAAAAAATTTTCGAGTTGTTACAGTATATAAAAGTCTTGTTGTTACCTTTATAAAAGAATTGTAAGTCAACTTTGCGTAGACAACTCCTTTTTTTATGAGAGGAGAAATTTCCCAAATAAATGGCTAACTTTGCATCATATTCAATGTGAATTTTGGACTTTTTATTTCTACTGACTTTTTGGGTTGTACTCTTGCTTAACTTCAGTAATTGATAGGAATAAGTATAACTGAATCTCATAAACTAGAGTTTGACATGCTAAATTTAATGAACCTAAGTTTATTGATGCTGATGAGGTAGGAGATTGACTGATTTTGTGTTGGACTTGGAGTGACCAAATAGTGTTAGCATATATAATTCACCTCTTTTATGTTGTTGTTGTGATTTTAAATTCTCTCAAAATATGTAGTTTTCTCTTAGTTAAATGGTGATATTGACTTGTGGTATTGTCAAAGTACTTAAATCCAAATTTTGTTTACTTGATTACTAACTAATTAATATATTATTATGTATTAAAAATATTCTGTTATCATTGTTTGTTAGATAAGAAGCATGAGTTCCTTTAGAGTTGATCATATGTGGATGTATAAGAGACTAGTGCCAAGTCAAACAACAACCACTGCTGAGTTCATAGAAGGTGTGCGTGGATTTATATAGTTTGCATTAATGCAACCTGATTTTATTTCTAATGAAAGTATAAGGTGACCTTGTTCAAAATGTAAAAATAGTAGTGAATTTCTTGAACCTCATGATATTAGAGCACATTTATACAATCATGGTTTCATGCCTGACTATTATCAATGGGAATTACATGGGGAGTCTTTTGTACCAATTTCTAGGCCTCAACCTAGTACCAATATAGGCAATGAAATAGGTGTTGACAGAACACCAATAAATCCATACCGCACTATGATCTTTGATGCAGCTGGTCCTATTTTTAACTTAGACAATGATGTATATGATATGGATGTTGATGAAGAAGAACCTCCTAATCAAAATGCTCACAAATTTTTTGAAATGCTGAAAGCTACTGAAGAGCCATTATTTGATGGATGTCAGATCATTCTTTCCTATCAACAGTGTGCAGGCTGTTGAACATTAAGTCTGAGTTTAACATGAGTGACAATTGCTATAACTAGATTTTTCTATTTTTTAAGGAGCTTTTACCAAAAGAAGCAAAATTGCTTGATGATTACTATAGGACTAAACAAATGGTTGTAAAACTTGGGCTAGGATATGAAAAGATAGATGTATGTCAGACAGGTTGTATCCTATATTACAAGGATAATAAAGACAAAAGAGATTGTCCAAAGTGTTGTCAACCACGCTATAAGCCTAAGATAAAAGGCAATGGAAGGAAAAAAGATATTCCACATAAAGTACTGCAATACTTTCCTATAACTCCAAGGTTGCAAAGATTATATATGTCAACAAAGACAGCTGGACATATGACATGATATCAAAAATATCATCGAGAACCTGGGGTAAGAGAGGCATGGAAATATTTGATTAGTGTCATCCTAACTTTGCAGTTGAGCCTCAAAATGTAAGACTTAGACTTGCAGCTGATGGGTTTAGTCCTTACGGACAGATGACCCATCCTTATTCTTGTTGGCCAGTATTCATTACACCGTACAATGTTCCACCGAAAGTGTGCATGACTAGCCCTTATATGTTTTAAGTCTTCTCATTCCTGGTCCAAACAGTTCTGGAAAAAATATAGACTTATACTTAGAATAGCTTATTGATGAATTAAAGCAATTATGGGTTGATGGGATAGAGATTTATGATTCTCATAAGAAACAAAATTTTCAAATGCGAGCTGCACTTATGTGGACTATCAGTGACTTTCTAGCTTATGGAGTGTTGTCTGGTTGGAGCACACATGGTCTATTGGCATGCCCTTGTTGTATGGGAAGAAGTAAGGAATTTTACTTAAAGGATGGGAGAAAAGGTTTTTTTTAATTGCCATCGTCAATTTTTGCCTATGGGTCATTCATTTTGACGGGATAGAAAATTATTTATTAAAGGAAGGATTGAGAACTCTGCTCCTCCTCTTAGGTTGTCTAGTGAAGAAGTTTGGAACAAAGTTCATACCTTACCAAAAACTACAGATGACCACGACTTCGATAAGTTGCTAGGGTTTGGGGATCAACATAATTGGATAAAACAAAATATTTTTTGGGAATTACCATACTGGAGTGCAAATATTATTCAGCATAATCTTGATGTGATGCATATTGAGAAAAATGTGTTTGATAATATATTTAACACAATAATGGATCTAAAGGATAAATCAAAAGACAATTTAAAAGATAGAAGGGATGTGCAAAATTATTGCAATCGTCCAAAGCTTGAATTGATGGAGCATCAAGGAAAATATTTGAAGCCAAAGGAAGCCTATTCATTGACAAAAGAACAAAGAAAGTTGATATGTGAATGACTAAAAAGCTTAAGGTTTCCAGATGGTTATGCTTCCAATTTGTCTAGGTGTGTAGACATGGAAGATTGTAAAATATCAAGGATGAAGTGTCATGATTGTCATGTGTTTCTAGAAAGATTACTACCAATTACATTTTAAGATTTTTTGCCAGAGCCAATTTAGATTGCCTTAACAGAGATAAGTTTATTTTTTAAAGGTTTAGGCGTGAATTTGTTAAAAGTAGAAGATCTCGAGAAGCTTGAAAAAAGCATAAAAGTTACAATTTACAAGGTAGAGAAAATATTCCTCCTGGTTTCTTTGATTCCATGGAGCATTTGACAATTCATTTAACATATGAAGCAATAATTGGTGGCCCAATACATTTTCGATGGATATACCCATTTGAGAGGTTAAAATCTAAACTATATCTTTATTAGATGATTAATTTGATCACTTAACATCACACTAATCTAAACTATATATATTCATGTAGAGAGATACACAATCTAAAGAAGATGGTGAAAAATAGACATCGTGTCGAGGGATCAATATGTGAAGCTTATATCATTAAAGAAATTTCAACATTCAGTTCCCATTATTTCCAGCCTAATGTGCAAACTAGGCTAAACAAAGTTACTCGAAATGATGATAGAGGTGAAGTTGATACACCTAATGGTTGCCTATCCATCTTTTTACATACAGGATGTCCGAGTGAAAATAATGAATGATCGTTATTTGTCTGATAAGGAATGGGATGTAACACAAATCTATGATTTATTAAATTGTGAGGAGATTCAACAATTCATCCGGTAAGTTTATAACTTTTACCTTTATAATGTGTAATTTTGCATAAATGGCTAATTTAACAAGAAAATTATTACTTTTATAGTATCTTTGAAGCTAAATTGAAAAGAAATTCAGAAAACATTAGCCTCGAGGAAATTGATAAAGAGACGAATAGGAGATTTGCCAATTGGTTCAAAGCTTATGTAAGTAAAATATAATTGTATAAATTCCAACTATTTATCTGTATCAAGTTATAATTTATACTTAACTATAATGATTATTGGTCTATTTTGTGTATTTGTTAGGTTCTTAATTCGGCTAACAATATAAATGATGAGTGTTTGAAAGACTTAGCTTCTGGTCCTTATAAGTGGGTGCAAACTTGGCCACAGTATTTTATCAATGGCTATAGGTTCAACACACTTACTTATGGCTCTAACAAATCAAATATGAATAGTGGTGTGTGCATAAAAGGGACAAGTTGGAGTGACTATGAAAGTGATTATTATGGATTGCTCAATGAGGTGATACAACTTGAATATTCCAATCCAACAAAGAAAAGAACCACTCTTGTGTTGTTTAAATGTGATTGGTTTGATCCAACAACGAGTCGAAGCTGTAAAGTTCATAACCAGTATGGGCTAATTTATATCAATCATAAGAAAAGGTTCTCAAGCTATGCATATGAACCTTTTGTGTTGGCTAAACAAATGCAATACGTTTATTTTACAGAATATCCTGATAAAAAGGAAGATAACATTGACTGGTGGACAATGTGCAAAATAAAAGCTAGAAATCAAATTGATTCTCCAAAGATCCCATACCAAGACGATGCCACTTTACCCCCAATACTCCCAAGTATTATTGATGATCTTCATAGCCTACATTATGAAAATGGTGAAATAGAAATACATGACATTGAAAATGAGATTGTTGAGATTGATCGAGAGCATGATATTGATGATATTGAAAATGATGAAGAGATAGAAGAATCTGATTTTGAATTCTTTGAAGATGAAGGAGATGAACAAAGTGATGAACACTTTGAGCAATACTCTAGTGAAACTGATGACAGTGAATAATAATGCCTTTTTACTATAATTCCTTTCCTAGAGTGTTTTCTTTTATTTATGTTGTTTTTATTTTCTGTTGTTTAATGTTATTTATGGACACTTTATGTTTTATTTTTTAAAGTTGATTCATCAATCTATCAAATTGATTATTTAGCACTTATTTTAGTGAAAATTGATATAAACCTTTCTACTTTAGATTAAGGCAGTTCTAAGAATAATAATATGTATATGAATAAGTGTGGATGTACGACATAGTCTCTATAGTTGCAAATGTTGGCAGAATGATAAAGTAGAGTCTTAATCTCACTATTCTATATGTTAAGAATTTGATGTAACACTCCTCTCGAGCATGATTGTTTTTTATTAACTAAAAACAAATTTGACCCTTGTTGCAACAAGTATACCATTATCATTATAGGAGTAACATTTTTATCGATTCACCTTCTAAATGGGTGAATCCATCTAATTTATTTTCTTTTGTTATTTGAGTGAACATTGAGGGAAAATGAACTTCACTATTTTCTTTATATTAACAATTTTATAGCATGAAATGTTGCACATCTTTTGTGACCACTTGAGTATTATTTTGTAGTTCTTGTTAGATTTTGATCAGAAAGTATGACAAGGGGAAGAGGCATTAAACATAGCTAGGGAGTTTATGGGGGCATGTCTAATAAGGGAAAAGGAGGCTGCCAACAACTATCAAACACTTCTCATAAAGATATTAATGAATTGTCAGCCCCTACATCTCAACAGGTTGGTTCAAATCATTGTATTGTCTCATCCTTTGAAAGTAATTTTCAACAGATCGTACATATATCTCAAGATACCAATGCTCAACAAACAACTGCTCCTAAAAATATTGGTGGTCAACAAAAAGCTCATACTTCTCTAGATGTTGGTCATAAAAAAACTCTTTCTTCTCAAAATATTGGTACGCAACAAGAAACTCCAGCTCAAGATGTTTCTCCTGCACAAACACATGCATCTCTCAAAATTAGTAATCCACAAGGTAGACAAGACACAGCTGGACAAGATACAATTGGTGGCATGAAATTCTTGAAAGTAAATGGAGATACGTAAGTAAAACAAATTTATTTAAGTTGTGGCTAAATAAGTCTCCATTTAATAATTTTTACATAAAGTATACTATTTTATAGGTTCTACCCACATGGGGCTGTTTGGGATGTGGTGTTAGCTTTTAAGAAAAAATTCTCTGGACCATGCTATTGTTGGAGCAAAGTTCCAGTATAATAACCCATATATTTTTGAAATCTCCTTATGATTGGCCTTATATAATGTATTAATGGTCATGGTTGAGTTTTGGTAGCCACGGATTGAGTTTAAGTGGCCGAATGCAAATTGGGCTAGTTGGTAGCGTAGAGAGACAATTTCGGTAATATACTTCAAACGGTCATAACTTTTGATGTGGAATGAACCATGTAGGCTACTACATATCAAATTGAATATCTTTGAGTTATATTTGCAACACAACTGGTTTAACTCAATTTAAATTTTGAATGAGGGAAATATGACCCAAATAGTGAGACTGTCTGAAATTCGGAAGACATTAGAGATAGGCTTAGAAAAGTGGCCAAGGACAGGGACACAGACCGTGAAACATTGCACAGTCCATGTGGGATGTCTTCAAGTATTCCAGTGAGATAGGGGTGGCCTGGAACCACCCCTAAGACAAGTATAGGACCACGAGACCTTGGACGGCTCGTGAGAGCCTAGACGGTGCGTCCACTGTCCCGTCAAGTTGGACAGTAGCTAGGCCAAGCCATGGACTTGTTTAGGGGACTAAGTATTGATTCACAGGACCCTCACACGGAAAGTCAAACCTCAGACGGTCCGTCAACATGTTCGTCAAGTGTAACAGAAAGTCCTCCGAGAGTTCGCGATGAAAATTTGGTTAAGTATGGTGAGATGGAGGGTTGAACGGCTCATGTACAGTGAAATAGGCACTGTAGCTGCAGTTTCACCTTGCTTAGTTTCGAAAAGTTACATTTTATTAATGGTAGTTTCGTGATTTAACATTTCCCTAAGCCCCTTTTTGGTACCCTAAGGTCTCCTTAACCCCTAAAACATTCCCCAAACCCTCATTCACCCATTCAAACTCTCTTACACTCTCTCTCGAAATCCTAAGACTCTCTTGGCCTCCACTGAAGCAAGCTTGTAGAATTTAGGGAAGAAGACCTTGATTAAGCTTGATCTTGTTGATTGTTGGTGAGATTAAGGTATGTGGGACTTGATTCAAGGATCCCCTTTCATTCTTGAAGATCCTAAGAACCTTAACCCTTTAAATTTGATTTCAAAGGTTTCAATTAAGTTATGGGTTCTTCTAATATTATTGTAGATTAGTGTTGGGATTTGAGTGCTATAGGTTTTAGGTGATTTAAACTTGATTTTACACTTGAATTCATGGATGATTTTTTAAACCCTTATGGTTCAACTTGCATGTTCAATTTTATGATATAATTAAGCATGGGTAACTTGCATTATGGCTTATTCATGGATTTCTACATGTTTCAAGATGAACTATCTTTCAAATT
>JBCEWC010011293.1:0-16836 GCA_038996855.1 Solanum aculeatissimum | reverse complement strand
TGAAAATACACTATCCCATTATCATAGTTTTTTATTAACAAAATTTAAATGATAAAATCAATATTTTTTTCATTGTAAAATATTGATTAGTGGACAAACGTGCAACGCACGTTCCAGAGACTAGTATATTATTAAAAGTAGGAAGCTCCTAACTTCAATGTTAGATTACGTTTTTGCCCCTCTATAAATTAAAATGTTATTAAACATATAATTATTTAAATATTAGATATTGCCATTTTAATTGAATAAATTTATAATGACTTTTTGACTTCATTCAATTAATTCTTAATAAATATCTATTTTGATAATAGTATTAAGTTAAAAAGTTGAATTACATACTCATCAATAATTGATGGACTTTTATAGCCCCAAAGACTAACTTAAGTCTTAGACATAAATCTTCAAGATAAACATATAAGAAAGTAAATGGTAGATAATAAATAATATTATAGTCAAGTCTTTTCATCTATTCTTATTGAAATTTTTTAAAATCAACGTACGAAAAACAAAAACGGAAGAAATACTTTATGGAGTCGTACATTATATTTATAATACAAATCTCTTTGTTTACTCTTATTAAAATATTACTTAATGTATTTGATATTTTTAAAAACGGTTCTACCTTTTGTGCTTCTAACTTAATTGCATTGCATCAATATGTTTGTATAAATTCATATCAACTATGACAGTTTGTAAAAGAATGTAGCACGATTTTGGGGTTTATAAAGAAGAAACAAGATTGTTAAAGTTCTTACTTTTGTTGGTATGCCTTCTTCTTTCTTTCTTTCTTTTTCCATTAATTTTTATGCGCATGACTGCCTCTCGCCATGCATATTCATTTATCACTATATTCTTGTTTTGTTTTTCTTTTATTTCCAATGCACATTTTGTGAGTTGTGTGTGAATGTGAGTGTAAAATATCTAATTATTTAAATATTATATAATAATTCTAATGAAAATAAAGAAAACAGTACACCTAAATGTAGAAATTAAAATTTCAGTTACTTTTTTTTCTTTGTAATTGCACATTAATTTACTTTGTTGTTACTCCACTAATGTCATGTTAATGATATTAAAACACAGATAGCAAACTGATCTTTACTAATCAAAATTATGTTAATACGTTGCAAAAGTATTTAATTATTGTATATTTATTTCAACTTTTATTATGAAATCAATTCATTTATATAGTTTGACCAATATGCATTGTGAATTTGAAAAGGCAAAAATATGAATATTGAAAACTACATAAATTATGGTGTGTGAAGAAATGAATACATTGTGCAACCAATATTTTTTCTTTGTAATTATCGGGTAAAGACATTTCTTTTTAATTTTTTTTTATAGTTATCAGAAAATACTTTGTACTATTATTCTTTGTGGTCAAAATTTTACGTTCACCATAATTTAGTGTAAATATTCTATGTTATATACAATTATATTTATACCACTTCTGTAAAAAAAAAATTGGTTGAATTTGCAGATGACTAATAACTTTAAATTAGGTGATGGAGACGAAGGTTACATATATGAATAAGTATATTGATTTATATACATTAATTAAAAATGTCAATTATTACCATTTCTATCACAAATAATTACTATTTTTGTTTAGGTGTTCCCTACAAAGTTGATAATGATTTACTAGCCATTCTATGGAAGGCATATGTTGATCGAATTTTTATTCAACTTTTACAAAATACTATTCACATTTGACAATAAATTTTTGATATGTAAGTGGGTATAAAAGTTTGAAGCCAAAACTTTATTGAAATATTTTGCAACTATGGTGCTGATATTTAAATTTGTGTTGTGACATATTAAAGAAAGAACTTTTGTCAAGTTGATAATGAGATGTTATAAGAATGACACAATTTAAGTCATTCAAATATTGCTTTTGAAATTCATTTGATACCAATATTTGAGTATGATGCGTCTTGCAACGATAATAATATCGATTGAATAGGTTCATCTTCTATCTCATTGTATACCATATATTTTCACTTCAATTCCTATGCAACTCATTGTAACACTTATTATAATATTTCTTAAGTACTTATACTAATATAATTAGCATGGGATACACGTGCAACGCACGTGTTCAAAAACTAGTATTGTTAATATACAAAAGCAGCCAAACTTGTAAAATAAACTTATTTTAAAAAGTTATTTTATTTCTCAATTAGCAGTTAATGCTTATAACATAATTATCTTAGTTGTGCTCTAGTTTCATAAGCAACTTTTATAAAATCACTGTATATATTATATATAAATTAGCGAGAAGAAAAAAAAGCAACAGTCACAGCTTATTGATCATCTCAACCATAATACCATAACCATTTTACCTTATGCTCTAGAGATAGTCCAGGATATAAGGGCAAGATGTGGAAGTTCATATCTAGACTAGGCAAGCATTTGAAGAAAGAGTGCAAGGCGATATTTCTGATCCCAAGAATGGACATATATAGGCCTATGGTCTATGCACAATAACTTGAGGAGGATAAAAAACGATATAGGGAGGAGCATTTAAGCAAGAAGGCTAAGTCAGCAAGTCTGAGTCTAGCCAGCATAAGCAGAGTAAGGGAGATAAGTCCTGCTTCAAAAGAGATCTAATGGTTATACACCATCCTAAATAAGTGCACCAGCTCTGAGTAATAGGTATGATTAGAAGTCCACAGGTCAGCAGAACTTCAGAGCACAAGGTCCTCAGTCTCAGGCAACTGTGACCCTTGGTTCAAAAGGGAAGACACCTTGTGAAAAATGTGGTAGGATTCATTTTGGAGAGTATTGAGAGGGAGGAAATGGTTGTTATAAGTGTAGTCAGATGGGTCACTTCCAAAAAGAATGTCTGATGTGGGGCAATAATGCTTAGTCTTCTACTATTGACTACCAGCCAAAGGTAATCAGAGAGGTACTACACCAGATACAGGCGGTGGAACAAACCATTTATATGTGATGGGGAACCAACAGGACCAAGAGGCTATGCTAGATGTTGTGATGGGTATACTTTGAGTTTTAACTTTTGATTATTATGCATTGCTTGATCCGGGTGCAACTCTGTCATTTGTGATGTCATATGTGGCTAGTAGATTTGAGAATATTCTAAGTTCTTGCTTGAACCCTTTGTTGTTTATACTCCTATTGGTGAGTCCATTCTGGTAGAAAGGGTCTATAGAGATTATGCAATGTACCCATCATAGGAATACCCTTGCTGATTTGATAGAGTTAGAAATGATTGACTTCGACCTGATCCTTGGCATAGATTGGCTTTATGCCTGCTATTCCACCATTGATTGTAGGACCCGAACCCTTAAATTCCAAGTCCTGAATGAACCGATCCTAGAGTGGAAGGGTAATTCTGTTGCACCAAAGTGTAAGTTTGTTTACTACCTTAAGGCCATAAAGCTAATCTCTAAGGGATGTATCTATCACCTCATACGAGTTAATACTAATGATGTAGAGTCCCCACCTTTTGAGTCAGTTATGATTGTCAATGAGTTTCCTGAGGTTTTTTCTGATGATTTGCCCAGAGTTTCTCCTGATAGGGAGATTGATTTATGGGATAGACGTCCTCCGAGATATAACAACTATCTCTATGGGGTCTCCTGGTAGCTTGCCTTCACTAAAATTCCAAACACAATCCCTCACAGATGGTCTTTACAAAAACAGGAATAACTTTTCCATCCGAACTTGTAATCAAGTGAAACTGGATCCATTGGAAAGCAAACTCAAAGAGCTTCAATTTGATATGTCATAGACCACCCAGTTCTTCTTGTGATAAGAGATATGAAAATTTAAAGTTTACCCTTCCAATGGTTCACCTGAAAAGCTTATCCAACAGGATTCCTTTGATCATGGCTTGATGAAGGAAATACATGACGATCATAAACTACCCCAAACAAGCTTGAAATCAGTGAACTACGCATCGATAAGGTTTTCCAAAATTTGGGTCTTTACACATCAAGCTGAAGGAGGCAGAAAGGATCCAAAAATGTTGAATGCTTACCTTGGTCTCTGATGTGGGCTGCTACAAGCTCAATCAATCAGCGTCGGTGATTGGTGCTCAAACCTATATCATGAAAGGAGATGTAGAGTGCAGTATGAGTACTAGATAAAAAGGTGCCCAGTAGGCATCATAGGTCGACTAAGAAAGGCAGGTAAAAACAATATGAAGAAAAGGAATCAAACCTAAACAGGCCTCCAATATCAATATCTAAGACAAGAAAAGAGTAGTAGTAGAGACTGCAAGTATGGCTAAAGAATCTACACTGACTACACCCGACTGGGACACATGTGTGCAGTTTAAAGAAAGATTTGAGTGGACCTCATAAGCGCGTTGAGCGCACAAAATCTCTATACTAAAGTAACCAAGATCTAAAGCTCTATCGAAGTAAAGTACTATAGGGGCTACAAATCTACATAATAGGGGCCTCAAACTCAAAGGAATATGTGGCCACAAATTCATGATATCAGGACGTTGAATCCCTAATGATCTGAGTAATCAAAAGCTCTGAGCTAGTGGGGACTCAAAATCGAGACCAAGGTATTCATAAATTGATAAAATTGGGTCCCTAGATTCTAATACCAAGGTGCTAGTAATCTCATAGAAAGTGAAGCCTCGAACCCCAATACCATGGTAATAATGATTGTGTAAAAGTGAGACAAATAAGTTTTCATAAAATCGATAACACACATACTGCACGTTTAGATTCAATCATGGAGAATATTTCCTAATGACATCTTGTAGCTTTCCAAAGATAGGCCACGGACGTCTCCCCTTCGATTTGCAGGAGTCTACTAGACAGTCGGACCTCCATGATCGTAGAGGGTCATTCCGTGATTACGGAGGTCATTTTAATGGCCTTCATATGTCATTTCATAGGACGAATTTTATCTCATATACAAAAATTTCCATGGCAATAACTTGAGCAATTTAAGGCGGAATTTGGTGATTCCAGAATTCAAATTCAAAAAATATTTGTGAGGAACACATTGGTAATGTCGTAAAGTTGAGTTGAGGCTCTATTTCAAGTAAAATTCACAATTTACCTGTGGCTCCTATGCAATTTTGAGGTGGATTTTAGAAAAATTTGAGTGTGGATTTCTTGGGTTGTGATTGCCCGTTTTCAGTGATTGTTGGCTCTATTTCGGGCATTTTTCGTGAGGATTGTTATGGGGTGGTTCATTTTGGAATTTGAGGCTTATTTCTGATAATTTTTTCATTTGTAACTGTCATTTTTGACATTGTAGTGTAATTTTGTATTTCGATTATTTGTCCATTTGCGATGATTTTTGCCCCGAATTTAGTTGTTGCATTGTTAATTGATCTGCAATGTTGTTTGGGACTAATTTTTTAGGTTAATTCTAAAATTCTGAATGTGGATCTCATATTTTTTATTTTAAGTCTCAAAATTGATCTATCTCTGTTTTTTATAATTTTAGTGTCTACATGATCATTATGATGTTGTGAGTCTATTTTTGGAAGTGTGACAGCATTTGAAGATCATTTGAAAGGGGAAGGCTCCGACTGGCTAGTGTAAATTCATGTTGAATAGATTGAAATTTGGGTTAGGTAGTTTGTTTATTTGTTTCAAGGGTTAGAATTCATGTAATAGGCCTGATTATATTTTTGGGTAGTCGCAAACTCATAGTAAATCTTGGTATCTTGTTCTATAGATAGTAGTGTTATTTTTTCTATAGAATCTTGATTCCTTCTAAGCATATGAAGTTGGTAGGATGGTAGTGGTTGGGTAGCTATTATGGGCTTAATAATTGAAACCTGTTTGGGTTCTTTTGGGCACTTGGGGCGATTGTGAGTATGTGACAATTATTAATACTTGGTAGCCTTGCTAGTTGTTATTTATTTCTCTACTATAGTTGTTATTTATTTCTCTACTATTTGTTAGTGTTGCATTTTGGCCATAGTTTGGGATAAATAACTAGTCTTAGATGCCCCGGTGTCATTTTAGTGGGCGTAGATCCTTGTCGAATGGTATATCAAACTAGAGGTTGTAGTTGGGTCTTAGCTAGGCAATAACTGTGCATTTCTAAGCACCCTTATCCATAATTTCCTGCACTTTTCCATCTATTGTGGTACACTGATGCTCCAGACCTCGTGATCGGCTTGTCTTAATTTTGGTTAAATCTTGGGTAAAGCTAATAAACCATTCTTTATGGCAGTAATGTCTTGAACTGTGTGTATGTAATTGTGGACTTGGTTCGGTATGGAAAAGAAGACTTCATGATACAAAGAATGCCTCTTTTCGAGGGGGCTCGAGCCATCAATGAGATACCACTTTGAAAGGGCTAAAATTCTAACCTTATGTCAGGACCAATGGACCAAGGTATTAGGCTTCTGAGAAGAAAGCATTTAATTTGGCACCGCATTCGACCATTTATGTGAGAGTATCGGGGTTTGAGGCCTTGTTTTTATAGAATTTAATTACCTAGGCATAGGGGTTCGAGGCCTTGATTTTATATAGTTATTATTGACTAGGGTATTGAGGCTTAAGGCCTCACTCTCTATGAGATTACTAGTAACTAGGTATTAGAATTTGAGGCCCCAATTATATCGATTTATGACTACCTTAGTGTTGGTTGGGTTTGAGGCCCCACTAGTGTCACGATCCGGGGTAGGGGCCTAGATGTGACATGGCGAAAGAGGACCCGAGAGTCCCCGATCAAGCAATCTTAGCATCATCACACACATCATCGGTTCGGAAGTGCATAAAAATAACAAACAACACATAAGCCTACGGGATTCCAGGGACTTGGACTCAAGCTAAGGGGAAAACGGGTCAGGGACTTTCCACATAAGCATATTTCAAATAGGCAGATCATAATAGCATAAGCGGAAGCATAATCAAACATGAATAACCATAATCAAACGTAAGTAACCATAGCGTCTCAAATAGCACATAATACGGAGTACCGTAGAATCAAAAGTGTCCAAATATGTCTCTACTAGAATAAGATGGGGGTCGCGACATAGTCCGGGCTCACCCTCAAGTCACAAGAAAATAACCAAACTAAATCATAAGCTAGAGGAAAATAGGTTTGCCCTTGGAGTATAGGGCTCAACACAACAGTAAGTTTGAGATCACGTCTAGTCGTCCAACGGTAAATGGATATCATCTTCGGTCCCTGCATGGTTAGATCATGTAGAAAGAATATGGGATAGCATATATAATATACTAAGTATGCAGGCATGCAATGCACATGAACCTAACACAAGCTAGATGACAAAGGCACGTAGGTATAGAAGGAGAATACACGAAAAGAATACTATATCAATATGCCATGGGATTCATGATGCATGGAAGGTCATAATGCTTATAGTACAAAGGATGAGACATAACCGACATCACAATCTATGAGAGCTAGTACATGAACTCCCGATGTCAGGCCCCCGCATCAAAATGAGGGTGACTACTTGCCAAGGGTAGTCACACCAAATCTTACGACCCGGTCTTTTTGGTGTGATGGCCACCTTCCTTACGACCCGGTCTTTTTGGTGTGATGGCCACCTTCCTTACGACCCGGTCTTTTCGGAAGGATTTACAAGTCATGTCATATCATATCAAGATACCTATGCTGGCACATAGTTTACGAGAAAGGAGTGGTACCATTGGGGATAGCCCACTTACTACTTCAATCCCATCGATGCTCGGTCGTCATCCCACAAGAATAGATATACATATTTACATGCTTTCAATAAAGGATAGGTACTTTCAAACCAATACAAGGCAAGATTGGGTTAAAAAGCCAAAACGTAGTTCAAGAACCATGATCATTGATCAATGCATAGGAGTAGCTCATTCTAACATAACAATGTGGTGTAAAAACCCTAAATGGCTCATAAAATCATAACAAGATAAGATATGCTTACAATCTAGTCATAATCCATGTCTTACCAAAATCAAGTCAATGTGGGACTAAGCCCATATCAAAAGTTTCATCAAATCAAGTTTCAAGTATGCATATGCCACGAATGATGAGATGAATAGCATGGGGATATTGAATTCATAGTTTAAACTCATAATAAAAGAATCCTCATGAAATTCTAAGTTAAATACTCAATTAACATAACCCATACTTCAATTTAGTCAAAACAATAATGAATTCAAAGACCCATAATTAGAGTAAGCATAATTTCTTAAAACTTTGACGAAGAGAAATTTTGGATCTTCATGGTTGAAAGAGGAACCATGAATCAATCCCACATACCTAGATTAGTCAAGAAAATTTGAAGAAGATCGAATTCCCTCTTGATCTCTAAGCTTGTCTTCAATAGAGTTTGAGAGTAATTGAGAGCAATTTGATTTGAATAATGAGGAATAATATTAAAATAAGGGTTTAGGAGAGTTTTTAAATATTAAAATGACCTGGAATTCATTCAGAAATTACTCTTTTAGCCTTAATAAAATGAGAATAAAACTGGAAATTGTCACTTGCGGAGATGACTACGCGGACCGTGTAGTGACTCACTGTCCGTGAGTCTGACCATGAGACCTCACTTGAAATAAATTACACTTTTCAATGGATAGGAAAATCAAAGTGTCACCTCCACGGTACCCTACACGGATTGTGAAGCCTCACACGGACCATGTAGTGGTCCGTGAGGTCTTCCTTAGCCTGTGGCCTTGGCTCAATGCCTTGGCCACTCACTGCCTCACTACACGGCCTGGCTCACGAACCGTAAGGATTCACACGGATCGTGTGGTGGTTCGTGGAGCCTTCCTTGGTCCAGAGCCCTTGCTCAAAACTTTGCGGACCCATTGCCTCCCTACACGGATCGGTTAACAGTGCGTGTGCCTTCACAAGGCCTGTGGTCCTTCCGTGAGGCAGTGATCTTGACAATTTTCAGAAGAAAATCCCTATGCATGCAGTCCCACCAAAATAGCCATAACTTTTGAGTTCGGAATTAAAAAAGTATAATTTTTTTGAAAAACAATCAAAATGGTAAATAAATATTTTTTGAGACCAAAAGGGCAAAGGTGCAGGCCCTGCTGCGCCTTCCCTTTAAAATATAACCTCCGTCTTTAACGTCTGAAAAAACTAAAAAGGTATAGGTAAGGCGCAACACCTGTTGCGCCTTACATGTCAGATTATTTTTTTAAATTCTTTTTATAGCTTCCACGCTATGAATATTTTATTTATGTTGTCACTGTCATATTCAAATGCACAGTTATCAATTCTGATGAATTAGATTCAGAATAGTAAAAGTGAAATCTCTTTTGGAGTTTTGTGCTTCTCCCTCGTCCAACTATGTCCCCTTGTCATTTTGACCCCATGGCAAGTCATTTTGTTGTCAGTATCATATTCAAATGCATAGTCATTTTGACCCCTTGTAAACAAATAATTACAGGGATTGTATAAAATGTGAATAAAAAAACTTGTAACATGGTACTTTTACATTTTAACGTAACATGGTAACCTTGTAATATGATAACTTGTACTCCTCTGTCCTAATTTATTTTTCATGTATACTAAAAATAGTTGTATCAAAATAATTGTCAATTTGAATAATCAAAAGAAAATTAATTATTTTTTTCAACTTTGTCCTTAGCATTAATTACTCTAGAATTGAGAAGCACATATATAGATATTATTTATAAGATGTATATTAGTCAAACAATACTCCTAATTAATTTTTTCTTAAGGGTTGTGTCAAATCTTAACAAGGCAAATAAATTGAGATGAAGAGAGTAACTTGTAATATTTTAACGTAAATAAAAAAATTAATTACCAATTTTTTTTAATATAACATAATGAGAAAACAATTTAAAATAAATTTGAATAACTCCATCTAAATATTTAAAAAATTATAATTAAAACTTGTTAAAAAAAATAAAATTACAAAAAAATATGTAACATGGTAATTGAAGTTGGTCAATAATTTAACATTTGCTCAAGAATAAGTGAGAAAGCCTATTAGTTTCAAGCACAAATTCCAAAGAAATAGTAACCTTGATAGTTGGAGTGGTCAATAATTTATAGATTTACACAGAATCTTGGTTGTAATGACTATGTATTTGTTGGTTAAACCTACAAACCCTCTTTTTATTTGTACCTCGACTAGTGCACATGAATGGAAATTTTTTTAAAAAAACATTCTGAAATGTAAGGCGCAACAGGCCTTACCTTTACTGCGCAACCTTTTTAGACTTTTCAACGATTTCAGCCATTTCAACGTTAACAGACGTTATATTTTAAAGGGAAGGTGCAGCAGGGTCTGCGCCTTTGCCCTTTTGGTCTCAAAAAATATTTGTTTGCAGTTTTGGTTTTTTCTCAAAAAAAATTATACCTTTTTGGTTCTGGACTCGATAACTTTTTCCTTGAAATAGTAACACAAGATTCGAAAATTTTTGGGTTGTTACATCATCTCCCCTTAGGAACATTCGTCCTCGAATGAGCTAGAACAAGCCTTGAAGGACTCAATCAATAAGAGGCATTTCAAAGTAAAACACAATGCATCATTAATCATTTGACAAGTCATTTTAAAACCCATGTCAAGACATCATTCAAGAAACTTTTGTGCGCATGTAAGGTCATGAACTCAAGAAAAACAAAAATCAAAACCATTTGGAAGAGATAGAACCTAGTACCTTAGGCTTGAGTAGTTTGGAAGAGATAGGGGTATCGCTCCATCATGTCTAATTCCGCTTCCCACATAGCACTCTCTACATGTTGATTACGCCAAAGCACTTTAATCGAAGCTACCTCCTTATTGCAAAGTCGCTTCACTTGCCTATCCAAAATCTCAACTAGCACCTTTTCGTAAGTCAAATTCTCCTCAACCATAATGTCCTCTAAGGGCATAATTGCTTTAGGGTCACCAACCAACTTTCTCAACATGGAACACCAGATGAATGAAGCTCATATCCAAAGGCAAATCTAATCTATAGGCCACATTGTCAACCCGCTCAACAATCTCATATGGTCCGACGTACCGCGGGCACAACTTGTCCTTTTTTCCAAAAGGCATAATGCCCTTCATAGGTGATACCTTCACATACACCCAATCACCCACAAGAAATTTGAGGTCTCTTTTTCTAACATCCGAGTAGGACATTTGGCGACTTTGGGCCGTCTTCAACCTCTCCCTAATCAACTTCACATTTTCTACGGCTTCAACAACCAAGTCTGGGCCTAACAACGCCATCTCGCCCAACTCAAACTATCCCACCGGGGACCTACACCTTCTACCATGCAAGGCTTCAAACGGGACCATGTCAATACTAGCATGATAAATATTGTTACAGGTGAACTCGACGAGCGGTAGATGGTCATCCCAATTTCCCTTGAACTCCAACACACACACCCTCAACATGTTTTTCAAGGTTTGGATTTTCCTCTCGGCTTGTCCATCGGTTTGAGGATGAAAAACAGTTCTCAATTTAATTTTAGTACCCAACCCCTTTTTAAATGATCTCCAAAAATGAGAAGTTAATTGAGTACCACGATCTGATATGATAGACCTCGATACACCATGTAATTTCACCAACTCCCGAATATACATTTTAGCATAGTCTTCGGCACTATAAGTAGTCTTAACAGGCAAGAAATAGGTTAACTTAGTCATTCGATCCACAACGACCCAAATAGAATCAAATTGTTTGCAAGTACGGGGTAACCCAACTATGAAGTCTATATTCACATCTTCTCACTTCCAAGTAGGAATCTCAATGTCTTGGGCCAACCCGTCGGGTCTTTGGTGCTCCACCTTCACTTGTTGGCAATTCAAATATTATGACACGAACTTGGCTATGTCCTTCTTCATGCCATGCCACCAATACACTTTCCTCAGGTCCCGATACATCTTAGTAGACCCTGGATGAATAGAATATTGGGAACCATGAGCCTCATTCAAGATAGTCTCCATAAGGCCATCAACATTTGGAACACACAACCGGCCTTGATATCATAGTACGCCATCTCTCCCTTGGGAGAAAACTTCAATCTTCTTCTCGACAACTAACTTCTTTAATTCGACCAAAAAATGATTTGAATCTTGTTTCGCCTTTACGTCCATGATTACAGAAGACTCGCACCCATTTTGGACAATAAAACCACCATCATTCGAGTCGGCCAACCTAACACCCAACCTAGTCAAATGGTACATGTCCCTCACCAATTCTTTCTTCTTTTCATCTATATGCGACACGCTTCCCAAGGATAGCCTGCTAAGGGCGTCCGTCACAATATTGTCTTACCCGAATGGTATAGAACACTCATGTCATAATCCTTGAGTAGTTCCAACAATCTCCTCTGTCTCAAGTTCAGATCCCTCTGAGTGAATACATATTGCAAACTCTTGTGATCAGTGAAAATATCAACATGGACCCCATACAAGTAATGTCTCAAAATCTTCAAAGCAAACACTACCGCCGCCAACTCAAGATCATGGGTTGGATAGTTTTGCTCAAGAACCTTCAATTGTTGAGACGCATAAGCTATCACCTTATCATGTTGCATGAACACACATCCCAAACCAATCCGTGAAGCATCACAGTATACCACAAACCCATCTGATCCACTCGACAAGGTCAAGACAAGGGCCGATGTAAGTTGGTCCTTCAAAGTCTGAAAACTCTCCTCACACTCGCTTGACCACACGAACTTAGCTTTCTTTTGGGTAACTTAGTCAAAGGAGACGCAATGGAAGAGAATCTCTCAACAAACCTCCGATAATAACCTGCCAACCCAAGGAAACTTCGAATATCAAAAGGGGTCAACGGTCTAGGCTAATTCATTACAGCTTCGATCTTCTTGGGATCAACCTTAATACCATCACTGGACACCACATGACCAATAAAAGCGACTTTCTCCAACCAAAACTCATACTTACTAAACTTGGCAAATAGTCTCTTCTCCCTTAGGGTCTGTAGCGCTAGCCTCAAGTGATCCATATGCCCCCGCTCATTTTGGGATTAAACCAGGATATCATCAATGAAGATAACTAAAAACTATCAAGGAATGACTTGAATACCAGATTCATAAGGTCCATAAATATTGTCGGGGCATTGGTCAAACTGAGAGACATCACCATAAATTCAAAATGCTTGTACCGAGTTCAGAAGGCTATTTTGGGAATATCACACTCCCTTACTTTCAACTAGTGGTAGCCCGAACGAAGATCTATCTTAGAGAAATGTGTTGCCCTTTGAAGTTGGTCAAACAAATCATCTATTCTAGGCAATGAGTACTTATTCTTGATAGTCACCTTGTTCAACTGCTTATAATTAATACACATTCGGAGCGATCCATCCCTCTTCCTTATGAATAATACTGGGGCACCCTAAGGTGAGATACTTGACCGGATAAAACCCTTTTATAACAAGTCTTTCAACTGATCCTTTAATTCCTTTAGTTCAGTCGGAGCCATACAGTAAGGAGGAATGGAAATAGGTTGAGTATCCAGAAGGAGATCTATGCCGAAATTCACCTCTCTTTCAGGGGGAATACTGGGCAAATCCTTGAGAAACACATTAGGAGACTCATTAACCACCGAGACTGACTCAAGAGTAGGAGGCTCAACTTTCACATCTCTAACCCTCACAATGTGATAAATGTATCCCTTGCTAATCATCCTCCGGGCCTTGAGGTAGGAAATAAACCGACCCCTAACCACGGAATCACTACCCTTCTATTCCAGGGCAGGTTCATTAGGAATTTAGAATCTGACTTATCTAGTCCTACAATCGACCGAGGCATAGGACGCATACAACCAATCCATCCCTAGAATAACGTTGAAATCATACATCTCAAGTTCTACGAGGTCACTGGGAAAGACTTTATGCAAGACTAAAATAGGACAACCCCTATACACCTTTCGGGCAATAATAGACTCACCCATGGGAGCATACACCGAATAGGATTCCCGCAAGGTCTCAGGATTCAAATCAAATTTAACAGCCAACAAAGGAGTCACAAAAAATAAATTTGCACCAGGACAAAGCAAAGCATAAGCATCAAAATCAAAATAAAAAAATTTCAACATACCCATCACGACGTCTGGGCCTCATCCACCTCTTGGGGGGCATGCAGGGCATAGAACTTATTGTTTCTGGGAGCACCACCAACCTGAGCCTTTGGTTGTCCCTGTTCACCGATAGATATTCGACCCTTCCTTGAGTTCCTCGGATAGTTAGAAATCTTGTGGTCCATGCTTCCACACCTGAAGCAAGTACCCAACACCTTTCTACATTCACCCATATGATTTCTCCCATACTGGCCACAATGGGGAGCTCGTGGTCTATCCCCAACTTATGTTTTGGGGGAGGCACCTTAGCGTTGACAAACTTTGTATTCGAGCCTTGGCCTTATTGGAATCGACCATTTTCACTACCACTCCTAGAGTTGGAGAACCCACCATCAAATTTGTCCCTCGTGGCGTCATTCACCCGTCTCTCTTTGAGTTTCTCTCCCTCAATCTGCTCAGCATAGGTCATCAGCCCAGAGATGTCCATTTCCCGAATAAGCATGGCGGTGCAACATTCTTTCACCACTAGATCAGATACCCGAAAAATAATTTTGTGCATCCTTGCACGGGGGTCCGCCATTAGCATAAGGGCATATTTCGAGAGCTTGGTGAACTTGAAGGAATAGTCTCTCACTGACATGTTGCCTAGCTTGAGGTTAATAAACTCAATCATCTTTGCCTCCCGAAGTTCAAGAGGGAAGAAACGGTCTGGAAATGCAAGCTTGAACTCCTCCCAACCCACCTTAGCATTTGTCAACCTCTCCACTAGCCACTGTTTATACCACACCTGGGCTACATCTTTCAACTGATAAGCAGCTAACTCAGCCTTTTCTTCAGAAATAACACCCATCATGGTCAACACCTTAGTAAGCTCATCAATAAACTCTAGGGCATCTTCATCAACTTTCGAACCAAGAAACTCTAGAGGATTCATCTAGGTGATGTATCTCACCCTCGAAGCCAGAGTACTACCATTTGCAGGATTAGTCAGTCGGGTCTAATTATTCGCCACTTGGGCCAACATAACCACTACATTCTAAAATTCTGCATGGGTCACTTGTGCCTCCATAGGCTCCCGAGGGGCTAGTTCCTCATAAACAGGGGCCTGTATGGGAGGAGATCTCTTCGGGGAGGCATTTTTTAAAAGAGTAACAAGAATGCCAACAGTTCATGAGATTTTACAAGATAGCTCACAACACGACATAAGAAATAATGAAGTGAGAAAATTCTTAAAACATCGTTGTAGCCTCTCATTCATAGGTATGGCGCGCATCACACCAATGAATAAGACTCTACTTAACGCGACATGTTAGAATCTGAGGACCATTATGAACCTAGGGCTCTGATATCACTTGTTGTCACGACCCGAGGTAGGGGCCTAGATGTGACATGGCAAAGAAGGACCCGAGAGTCCTCGATCAAGCAACCTTAGCATCATCACACACATCATCGATTCAGAAGCGCATAAAAATAACAAATAACACACAAGCCTACGGGATTCTGGGGACATGGACTCAAGCTGTGGGGGCAAACGGGTCAGGGACTTTCCACAAAAGCACATTTCCAATAGGCAAATCAAAATAGTATAAGCAGAAGCATAATCAAACATGAATAACCATAATCAAACGTAAGTAACCATAGCGTCTCAAATAGCACATAATACAAAGTACCGTAGAATCAAAAGTATCCAAACATGCCTCTACTAGAATAAGACGGGGTCGCGACATAGTCCGGGCTCACCCTCAAGTCACAAAAAAACAACCAAACTAAATCATAAGCTAGAGGAAAATAGGTTTTCCCTTGGAGTATAGGGCTCACCACAATAGCAAGTCTGAGATAGTCGTCGAACGGTAGATGGATGTCGTCTCCGGTCCCTACATGGTTAGATCATGTAGAAAGAATATGGGTTAGCACATATAATATACTAAGTATGCGAGCATGTAATGCACATAATCCTAACACAAGTTAGATGACAAGGGCAAGTAGGTATAAAAGGAGAATACACGAAAGAAATAGTATATCAATATGCCATGGGATTCATGATGCATGAAATGTCATAATGCTTATAGTACAGAGGATGAGACATAACCGACATCACAAACCATGCGAGCTAGTACATGAACTCCCGATGTTAGGCCCCCGCATCTAAATGAGGGTGACTACTTGCCAAGGGTAGTCACACCACACCTTACGACCTGATCTTTTCGATGTGATGGTCACTTTTCTTACGACCCGGTCTTTTCAGAAGGATTTACAAGTCATATCATATCAAGATACCTATGCTGGCACATAATTTATGAGAAAGGAGTGGGACCATTGGGGATAGCCCACTTACTACTCCAATTCCATCGGTGCTCGGTCGTCATCCCACAAGAATAGATATACATATTTACATGCTTTCAATAAAGGATAGGTATTTTCAAACCAATGCAAGGTAAGATTGGACTAAAAAGCCAAAACGTAGTTCAAGAACCATGATCGTTGACCAATGCATAGGAGTAGCTCATTCTAAGATAACAATGTAGTGTAAACACCCTAAATGGATCATAAAGTCATAGCAAGACAAGATGTGATCACAATCTAGTCATAGCCCATGTCTTACCAAAATCAAGTCAATGTAGGACTAAGCCCATTTCAAAAGTTTCATCAAATCAAGTTTGAAGTATGCATATGCCATGAATGATGAGATGAATAACATGGCGATATTGAATTCATAGTTTAAACTCATAATAAAAGAATCATCATGAAATTCTAAGTTAAATACTCAATTAACATAACCCATACTTCAATTTAGTCAAAACAATAACAAATTCAAAGACCCATAATTAGAGTAAGCATAATTTCTTGAAAAT
>JBCEWC010011292.1:0-16836 GCA_038996855.1 Solanum aculeatissimum | reverse complement strand
ATAAATATAATTAAATAATAATTTAAAGAAAATTTATGAAAAGACGATTTTATCTAAAACATAGTCTTTTAATGAAGGGCAAAAAGTTCAATCAACATTTCTAAGGGCCTTCACACTTTTAATATAGTATAGATAGATGATCTATTTAAAAATAAATTTAAAAGCTTAAAATTAAATTATTATTAAATATATAAAAATTATTTTTTGATACTTATTAAAAAAAAGTATCATATATATTTAGTCCAAGATAGTACTTACCATTTATTTGTTGATAGTGATTTGACATAAACATAGCAACAACTTTTAAATGCTTGTGGCATCAAGTGGTACATTAGATTGCTACTACCATCATGGTTAAATATATTCATGAATTATTTAAAATAGATTAATTTTATTTTTTGTTATATTTTTTATTTAAAGATATTTTGTGATTATGTTTTGGCTCAAAATAATGTTTTAGTAAAATAACTTTAATATTCTTTTTTTATTAATGATTATATCAAAACAAGAAAAATGAACAAAATTGCGCTTGAATATTCGAAATAGGACAGTCTTACCTTTCATTAAAAGTTCGCGACAAGTTCTTTGAATTGTAAGGACATGAGCAATATTTGTTAAATGCTTGTGGCATCAAGTGGTATAATGGATCCATTAGATTGCTATTACTGTCATGGTCAAATATATTCATGAATTACTTAAAATGGATTAGTTTTATCTCTTGTATATTTTTTATTTAAAAATATTTTTGTGATTATGTTTTGGCTCAAAATAATATTCTTCAATGAGTAAAATAATCTTACAATTCTTTTTTTACTAAGGTTATACCAAAACAAGAAAAATGGGCCAATAGTACCCTTGAATATTTGAAAACGATCTTACCTTTCATTTAAAGTTTGCGACAAGTGCTTTGAGTTGTAAGGACATGAGCAAAAACTTATATTGGAGATTATCTGTAACACTCTAGAAATTACTAAAATATTCCTACACAAAAGATTGCTCGCATAATACATTTTTTCAAACTCTTTTGACAAATTCGAGATTGAAAATGCGATCAACACGAAAAATAGTGTGGAAAAATGGTCTTGGTTGATTTTTAGAGCAACTTGATTGAAAGGTAATTTTTTGAGGCAAAAATACAATTCCAGAAAAGTGCGTGACATGTCCGCATCGTGGACTTGCACTTAATTTTGGTCCCATTATTTCTACGGGATTAGAAAATTGATCGAAAAAATGATTAATGTAAAATTACACCTAAAATGAATTTGACAAATGTGATTTATGTGTTATTTTGTGGAAACACAGTTTCTGAACGCATTTTAAGTTTTCCTTCGAAAAATGAACTGAGGTGCGACAAGTCTATGTCGCGGACTTGCTCCACCACGGTATTTGACATTTAGTTTTAAAAATTAAGGCATTCTAGTCTTTTTTCTACCCATGCTAGACCAAAACCTCATCATTTTGAGGTCATTTTTACCCTAAAATCAGTAACCTACGACCATTCTTTTCACTTTCACGAAATTCCTTCAGAGAATAACGATTAGGGAGAAAAGGAAAAGGGCTAGGTCTTGAGAAAGTCTCTCCAATTTTTTCAAGAAAATTTTTGTCCAGGTATGTAAGACCATCTAAAATTCTATTTTCGTGCCTAATTTATATTTATTATCAAGAATTCTAGTCAAGAGCCAAGTCAATTTCATTCTTATGATCTTATGGAGAAATTCTAGAACTTTATCATGAAATTCTTATTATCCCATTATTATTATGTTAAGAACTTCATTGTTGAGTACATCTATTTAGATTCTTGAAGTGTCATGCCTTGGGAGGCTGCTCTTGGCATGGCGGGCACTTGAAGAACCATTTCTAATTCTCCAAGAGAACACCTGGCCTCATCATCACATCAACTCAATAACGAAAGAAAAACCACAAATAAAGGACTATAATTAAATAAATATAAGCAGTCTAAAATAATTAAAACTAGTAGGAAAAAAACTAGTCAAACAACGTCTACATCAACAATCCCAACCTAGTGTATGAAGCCTCTATCCAATCCATCTAGAAGGTACCATGACAAGCCATGGCTATCCCAGTCAAAGAAAATAGAAAATACTAGTTGATTGTTGATTGAGCTGGATATAATGATTGTCTAAACCAGTCTTGAAAGATGTGAATGGAATGAGTTGGATGGTTGATAGGGCGAAAGACTTGATTGCGATAGAACTAATGAATTAATAAGAGTCCTTTTAAGACTCATGATTGGTTTGATTGAGATTGATTATCTTATAACCATTGAGTCTTGGGAGGAGTATCAAGTACCAAATTGGGTGAAAGTAATTAATACCTGAACTCAATAACTACATTGCCAAACATAAAAGAGGATTGAATCGTTAAGTCAGATGTTTTCCTTTTTATGTCTCTTGCGGTGACTTGATTGATTGTCCTAGATTCATGATTGGTTTATTCATATTTTATCTTGATAAAATATTGAACGGCTGTGGCAACATCAATAAGATTATTATACGATCACTGGATCATAAGTGATTGTTTTTGGGTAAGAGAAACTCCTAAATAGGCCTTGATAGTACTCCACATGATTGGTTTGATTGTGCATAAATGATTTGACTGAGTTGCATGCTAGAGTTTCTTTTAGAAACATTATTTTACTATAAAACTTTTGCATCATTTACTGAGTCGAATTATAGATTGTTGAGTTGATTGGTTGATTGTTTAAGCTTATTAGGTTGACTTGTATTGAGTCTTACTTGGTTCTTGATCCATATTACATAGTAGTATATTCAATGTACTGACTTTCATTTGGATCTGCATTATTTCATGATGCAGATGTAGGTGACAAAGAACTTCAACAAGCGCGTCGTTGAAGACCTACTCCTTATTCCGAACTTGGTGAGCCCTCATTACTATTCGGAGGAGCCTTTTTTATTTTATTTTTATTAGTAGTATTTTATTTAAGGTAGCCCGAGACTTATCTTGGCACCTTCTAGACTTGGATTGGAGGCTTCATAGATGTTGATTAGTGATAGTTGATTGTTATTTACATTCCAACTCTTGTTCATAGGAAATTATTAATTCTATAAAGATTTAGTTGTTTGGGTATTGCCTAGCCTTACTTGAGTATTTACTTCCGCTAATTGAATGCGATGTGACAATGAAGTCAAGTGGTTCACTTGGGGAATCAGTAATGGTTCTTCAAGTGTTAACCACATTAAGGGTACCCTTCCAGGACGTGACAACTTCACCCCTTAAGTCTCTCTTATACAATAAGAGAAATAACATGTTTTATTGATTTCTTTCTTGATTTTTAATTTATTTGATTTTCAAGTTAATTATTGGTTGAGAAAAGAAAAAAAATAGTTGAAACATTGAATATATGATTTATTTTTTAGAAAAGAAAAACAATTAAGTAAGTAGTCGTATGGTGGAATGTTTAAAAATATCATTAAATAGAGTGCATTAATAATGTTTGCATTAGTAATGCATGTATTAGTTATACTAGCATTAATTATATGTAGAATATTTTTATGCATTATTTGGTTTGATGCATTAAAAATAGCACACATTGCATAAAAAAAATTTATTTACAAATGTACCCTCCACAATTATGGTGGAAAAGTTGTGAAATTTTTTTTAAGGGGCAATTAGGTCTTTAATCATGTCAATATATGCATTAAAAATATTGTATTATTAATATTTATAAATTAATAATATTAATAATACACACCTTAATACACAATAGATTGTATAACGAATGTAGCACTCTACCAAAACGACCCCTAAGAAAACAAGATTACAAGGTATACAACTATGCGGCACATGGCTCCTTTAAAAGGCAAAAGCTGTCGTTGAATAGTGTTTAATGGAGGAAATTTATACCCTCTTGTTGATTGTTTGATTAGGCATAAAATTTAAGAATATTTTTTTTATAATTTATAATTGAAAATAAATTATAAATATTGATGTAATTATAAAATATGATCTCTTTAAAAATAAATAAAAAATTTAAATTTAAATTATTACTAAATATATATAAATTATTTTTTGAAACTGATTAAAAAAAATCATCTATATTTAGTCCAAGATAGTACTTACCATTTATTTGTTGATAGTGATTTCACAGAAACATGACAATATCTTTTAAATGCTTGTGGCATCAATTGGTATAATAGATACATTAGATTGCTATTGGTATCGTGGTCAAATATATTCCTAAATTATTTTAAATGGATTAAGTTTATTTTTTATTATAGATTTTATTTAAAAATATTTTTGTGATTATGTTTTGGCTCAAAATAATGTTCTTCAATTAATAAATAATTTTAAAATTCTTTTTTTTACTAAGGTTATACCAAAACAAGAAAAATGAGTCAATTGTGCCTTTGAGTATTCGAAATAAGACAATCTTACCTTTCATTTTAAGTTCGCGATGAGTGCTCTGAATTGTAAGGACATGAATAAAAACTTATATCGGAGATTATCATGAGATTAATTTGACTATTTCAAATGATAAATTTTATATAATGTCAATTTTATGTTTTATATAAAATTTAATTATTTGCATTAGATTTTTCAACTAAACATTTAATTGAAACTTGGGATGACTTAACTAAACAACAAATGGATAATCGAAAATGAATATCTACCTATCGTTTCCTCAGTGGTTTCCTATTTTCGAGTTTATGTGAATGTGATGTCCCTATAATGTAATTTGTGGGGTAAGTAATCAAATTGGAAGAAACAATTATTTGTGAATATGATGTCCCTATCATTTGTTGGCAAACCAACTTGAAAATAATTATTGTCGAGTCATAATTAACATTTGTTGTTGGTGAAAATGCACTTGATCATCTTATATATTAACGTGGTTTACATTAATTATTGTCCAACCAGAATATTAAACAATTTTAAAGAAGTTATGGTTAGTTAGATCACAATGTTGTATGGACAAAGTATTAGTTGATCAAGAACTCATATATGTCTGAAAGATGAAAATGTTGAGATAGATGCGTGATATACTAAAGTAGATAGGATTAGGAATAATGACATTACAGACAAGGTTGGCATGACTTTCGTGGTGAACGAAATAAGAAAAGCGATGCTAAGATGACTCATGCATTTAAAAAAGAGATAATTTAATGAGGAGATGTCAAAAATTGGCTATGGTCGATGAATCTGAGGAGAGGTAGAAATCGAATGAAAAAAATATTTTTTTTCTTAAGCTACTTTCACGAGAGTCTTTATATATTTAAAAACTTGATAAATGACTTTTCGAAATATTCATACTCTCTGATAAATAAAACATATCGATTTAAGGTAAGATCTTTAAACCTTTTTTTTGCTAAAGGAAAAAATAAATAAGAGAATGACAGTTCTATATAATTTGTCCAAATAGTTGAGTCTCCTTCGGCCTGTCACACCAATGAAAGGACAGCAGTAAGGATCCTTTGGTAGATTTCCTGGGTCACGTAGATATTAGTTTTCGTTTGTTTAAAAAACATTATCTATTTTCATTTGACATGAAATTTAAGAGAATAATTTTTTTTTAATTTTGTGATTTTAAATTAAAATTATATTAAATATATAAAAATATTTTTTAATTTTATAGTCTTAAACATGTCACGTGAAAATTTATAATTTAAAATTTTTCAAAAAAAAAAGGATCATTCTTTTCTAAACAAACCAAAAAAAAAGTTATTCTTTTTGAAATAGAAAAAGTATAAATTAATTATAATAAATAAAATTTATAAATTATTTTATGAAGTTTGGAGTCAAAAAGGGTAAAAAAAAAATTATACAAAAATTTCAAAACGACAACTAAAATAAAGATAATGGTGCAGGACCCGTGCGTCGTACACGACATAAAAAGAGGAAGGCCCAGACCATCTTGCGTTAATGTTGCCTTTGCCTCTTACTTTTTCTCGTTAAATGTTTCAAAATGTGACGTAAGTTTAGGTCGTCTCAAATACAAAGCTATTACTCTCTTCGTTTAAAAAATAACGACCTAATTTGATTTGATACAAGGTTTAAGAATATAGAGAAGATTTTTCAATCTTATGATCTTAAATTAAAATTATGTCAAATGTATCAAAATACTATTTAATCTTATATTTTTAAATATGACACCGGGAAAGTTCAAATTAAATTTTTATAAAAAAAAAAGGATCATTCTTTTTTAAATAGACCAAAAAGAAAAACAAATTATTATTTTTTAAATGGAGGAAGTAATTCTTAGACACTTCTTTATTTTAACATATAAAAGCTTGATTATTTATTACATCATATAAATTATTTAAAAATTTAATATTAAAATATTATAAATTATAATAATTAATCGCTTTAAATATTATAAAATCGTATAACAAATCTAATTCTCTCTTCAAAATTCATCATTGTAACCTAGTTGGGAGATTAGCTCGGCATGAGATGTTAGAGAATTGAAATACTTTGAGAAATGAAATTGATTGAGACATGAGATATTTTGAGAAGCGAAATATTTTGAGGATAATTGTGATTTAGAGCATATTTTAAGAACTAAAGTGACTTTCAAACAATTGTTATTTGTTCTAAAAGAATTTTATATATAATCCTAACCAACTACCCATATATGATACTACTTACACAAAAACTAATACATATATAATATTTCTCATAACCAGCTATGAGACGACCCCTAATTGTTTTCTTTTTTGGCCAAGAAAAGAAAAATAGGCACTCCTATCTCTTATGTGATGTACTCCCCCATTCAATTTTACTTGATCATTATTTTACAAATAATTTTTTATTTTTACTTATCAATTTTAACATATTAAGAAGAAAAAAAACTTTCTACGATGTTTGATCCTTACCATTAATATTTATTTTCAAATTATTTTTGCAGATCACCTAACACTAAATACCAATTAAATAAATATTACATTCAAATGCTCATATTAATTATTATTTCTTGAGGCCAAGTGTGCAAAGTCCAAAATAAATAAGGCAAAATGAACGAAAAGAATATAATTATTTGAAAAAGATGCAAATAAACATTTCAACTTGTATATATATAAACTCCATCGTCTAATAAATGGTGCATATATATCCTCATTTTTTAACCAGTATAGTATATTTACGTTGGATTTCTCAAAATTCAAAAATTTAAATGTTCTTCACCATCAAATATAAATATTGAACCTCCATTTTTTAAAAAAAAAAGAAATTTTGTATGAGAGAGAAGCCTTATCCCTAGTGGGGTAACCAAACTGGAAGCAATTATTTTGAAATTCTAACACACGCCGTCGGCGAAACTTTTGTGACCTTATAAACATATATATTTTTTTTAAAAAAAAATCAATTTAAATAAATAGAAACTTAAATTACTATTAGATAGAAAAAACTACTTCAATTAATATTTTATTAATTTAGGACATTAGTTAAGCAAGAGAAAATTTGGGGTTCATGGCCCCTCAGTGCTACCTTTCATGTACAGTATTTGTGAAGGTATTTATCTGGACACAAATTTAAGAATGAAAGGAATATTCTATCTGATGTTTTAAAATTAATCATAAATATTTATGTTATTATAAATTATTTTTAAAAAAATAAATAAAATTTTAAAATTAAAGCAGTTAGTCTTAAATATAAAAAATGTCAATTTTTTAAGATTGATTTTAAGAAAAAAGTATTATACAAACTGAGACAGAGAATACTATTTGTTTGTTGATTGTAGATTGGTAGAAATATGACAATATTTTTTAAATTCCTGTGGCACCAAGTGGTATACGGTATATATATAGGTGTTAAATGAAAGAGTTGAATCGAATTCGAATGAATACAAAAGGGTTGAATTAATAAATGGGCAACTGAAGTTGGGATGAAATTGGCTAAAAAGCAAGTCAAATCCTTTTGGAGATGCAATTTGAATTATGATTTCAAATTTTAAATTCTACATAAAACATGATTTCTGATCATGATTTTAATTTTTTCTGGAATGTAAAGCTTTACCCATAAATTTATATATATATATATATATATATATATATGTATGTATGTATATATGTATATAAAGACATACTCAACCCGAAGGGATTGTTTGTACCATGTGAAAGGATTATATTAAACAATATATATATAAAAACATATGCTCAACCTGAAGAGATTGTTTGTACCATGTGAAAGGGTTATATTAAACAATAACTAATTACTACTATTGTTAGCTGATAGATCTTTATAAATTTATGTGTATATAGAAGTTTGTAATCACAAAAAATTATTTATAAAAGAAATATGAAAATATGTAATTTATTAGTACGACGTCTTAGAATATGTTTTGATATATTGTCAATGAACTATGATTTGCTTATTTAGTAATTTTGTATAAGAATTGAATTTATAAGGAAAAATACTATTAAAGAAATTTATATTATTGCATGTCTAAACAAAACTTCAACTTCAAATCAATCTGATTTCAAATTATGATTTCATATCGCATGTCTAAATGAATCCTTATTTTTCGTGTTGTAACACAAAAACATATTGTTAAGGGTAGAGCCTCCCCATAGGTGGAGCTAAAAACCTGGATATGACTTATGAATTCGGTCAAACTCAATAATTTTTGCTCAAAAATATATTTGTGTTAAAAAATTATTAAATGTAAACAAATACTCCTTCTGTCTCATATTGTATCCACCTTTTGACTTGATACAAAATTTTACAAAAAAAAAGAAGGCTTTTAAACTTGTAGCTTAAAATAATTTTTAGATATTTGTATTGCTGAGAATCATTTTATCGAGGATAAAAGAGAAATTTTAAGGTTAAATTATTTTTTATTATAGTAAAGTACCATTCTTTTTTAGATGGACTAAAAAAAAATTCACGTAAAATGAGACAAAAAAATATTAGATTTACTACCATTTGAAGCCAGGATTCTATGATTCCAAATCCAATAAATCAAAATTCTATTTATGTGTAGAGGATAAATTGTTAATCCTAAGAATATCTCATAGAGGGAGGGATAAACATTCAGTTCCAACCATTAAATTATTTAGTACTATTAATTTTTAATGAGTCTATTATGGATACGCTTCAAAAAATGGAACTTGTCGAGGAGAACTGTAATATTATATATTTGAATTGTGTTTTTTTCTAAATTATGATATTGTTACTATGATTCATTTATATATTCACTTTTTTTAAAAGTCGATATATCGCTTAAAATCCTGTGTACATCTTTGCTCAAAAGACTCTCAATATTTGTCAATTATATATGTGTAATTAAACTTATAAATTGAATTCTCAAAATTTCTTAATTAAGCAACTTGATTCTTCAAAGTCTATCTTTATAAATCACAGATCAAATTTGAAAATATTATGATTTACAATAAAAATCTCAAGTTTGGTTCTTGGAAAGCATTTAATTTTCCTTCTCAAATTATTAAAAAAAATTATGTTCAGTCGAACATCACTATCATTAAAAAAAAATAACAAGAAGTGAAAGAGAATTCTCCTACGGGTACTAGAGCTTTGGATCTTAATTATGTTGGAAATGACAATACTAGTCGGTGAGTACCCGTAAAATAAAGAGAATTTTAGAAATGGTGGTACATCGTGCTTTTCTTATCAAATATAGTGATAGTTTGAGTTATTATAGTTTATTTACAGAAAGCTCTTGATACGGTGTATAAATTCATTTTGTATCAATGTATTAATTCTTTCTCTATGTATTCATATTGTATCAGAGCGAACTGATACACAGTGAATTGATACATGGCGAATTGATTAAGCTACAAGAGAATAGATACAAAGAGTAATAGATAAAGTTTGAACTCTTGTTAGGTATTATAATTTTTTCATACTCTCTGTCATGACCCAAGCTTAGGGCTTAGTCGTAACACGACGAATGAGATCCCTGAAGGAACTCCAAACTAGCCTCCTTAGCATATCATAAGCATACAATGTAAGCAATAGAGGAAATAACATAATATGCAGAAGACAACATAGACATAATATAAGAGTTATATAAAGCATGAAAGAAATACAAATCTAAAGTCAACATGACATGTCCAACGATGTCTCTAAACCATGACATAGATGGGGGCTCAGACTTGTCTTGGCTCACCCTGAACATAAATGAAAAGTTAGTACATAATCATAACATAAGATAAAGAAGTAGTAGGCTTCGTCCTTGAAGCATGAAGACTTACCCAATCTGGACCGTCCAAGTGATTGATGTGACACTCCATAACTCTATCCTCACATGTACCTATGTTTCAAGGCTCATTCTCACATATGAGAAGTGTATTAGGGTCATAAGAGACTTCTAATAAAGACGATTTCAAAACCTTCCTATAAATTGAGTTTTTAGTGATAAATTATGCAAGGGTCGACTTTAAACGATCATAACTCTTAGCACACAAAGAATTAGTAGCCCGTGACCTACCAAATGAAAGCTCTTTGAATTAGCTTTTCAACTCAACTGGTTTCACCTCATTTGAAATTCAAAGTAAAATGTTATGATTGTTTTACTGAACACTGCCAGAGCAGGGTGATTCCACGAAACTATATATGGGTCGTGAATCGACATATGACCCGTAAGGTTAGGTTTCATAAAAAAGTCCAGAAAGTCAAATTTTGAGCTCCCAGACTTCACAAATCTATCTACGGGTCATAAAGCCTTCTACGAGTCATGAATTGGTCCCGTGAAAGGTTTTAGTAACCTAAAAAATATACCCAAAAGTTCATGGAAGAGACCCATGAGTCGTGGAACATTCCACGGGCCGTAAAGGATTACGTGGATGACTTTTTTCAGTTTTTCTAAAGGGTTATTTTGGTATTTTTCCACCCTTTTAAAGCCTACTCAACTTTTTTATACCTAAATTAATCCCTAAACATATACATTGATCTTTTTTATGCTTAAACACATCCTCCAAACGTAGAACAAGTCTTCAAGAGAGAAAAAGACTAGGTTTTGATGCGAGAACTTGATGATTCTTCCAAGCTACTTAAAGATTCAAACTTCCAGGTAAGGCTAATCAAAACATGGATTTTGTTCTTCTATATGCCCCATAGATCGAGTTATTGAAGTTGTGAATAAATTGAGTCTTCCATGGATATTTCATGAAGATTTTTCATAAATTCTAATGTATATCTATATAATTTTACATAAATTATAGTTTTTATGAATTAAATATTAGAAATTGACAATTTCACTTTTTCTACATGAACCCTAGACTGAATTTTTATTATTTTTACATATTACATTTAAATGAGTATGCATGAGTAAAATTTGAACCTAAAGAGTCCATAGATCCTTAAATGCTTTAACTCTATTATTGTTTATTGAATGCTATGAGTTCGAATGATACATGATTGAGTTTTTATGAGTCAAGAATAGAACCTTAAAAGAATGTGACCAAAAAATTGATGATTGATGTGATGAACTGAGTTGACAAATGTCCAATGAGACTAGATTAATGAGTTAACCATCGAGTTGAGGTCTTATGAGCGTAATGAGTCTTAGGAGGACTATTGAACACAAAATTGAGTAAGAATAAGTCAAACTCAAACACAATAACTACGTTGCCAGCGTAGGAAAGGATTGAACCATAAAATCGAATATTTCTTTATTGTCCTAAAAAGAGGACTTGATGTTGTTATTGTGTATCCACTGATAGGATGTCCTTTATCCTAGCAAGGTATTGGATGGATATGACAACGACATCGCTTCATTGTATCATCACCGACTCATAGGTGATGGATGTCGGTTAGAGAAACCCCCAAATAGGTCTTGATAGCACTTTGCGTGGATGTGATGAGATAGTACATAAGTGATCATTATCTAAACTGTATTTCTTACTTTAGACTCTTGATTTGATGATTGAACTTCCTATTTCTTGAGTTGATGTTATCTTGTCTTTATATGTTTTATTCTACCATTTTACATACCAGTACATTTCACGTACTGACGCCCATTTGAGTTATATCTTTTCATGATGTAGAGACATGTACTAGCGGTCATCAATAAGTGTATCGTTGAGAACCTATTACATTTAGCTGATTGGTGAGTCCTACCCTACTTTCGGAGGATGACATGTTTTATCTTTAGGTTTGAGTTAGACTTTCTTTTTTATTTTTGAGGTAGTCATGGACCTGTTATTGGCACCACTTAGTCAGATGTTTAGAGGCTTCATAGACTTGACTTCAAGTTATGTTTTGATGATATTTTTCGACTAGTTTCTTTCACACTAGTCTTACTTAGTTGAACGATAGATTGTTTGACCTTTGACCTTGATTTTTATATTATCATCTCATTTAATTGAGTATCCTTTGTTATTGATGTCTTCCGCTATTAGATTGTGATTGAACAAATGTGACGAGGCCGAGTGGTTCGCTTGAGGGCTAACAATAGTCTCTGAGTGTCGGCCGCACCAAGGGTACCCTCCCGGGGCATGATAACTGGATCTAGCCACGAGGATGACAGTATGATCACTTCTTGAACCTATATTGCGATATAATGAAGGCATAGAGTATGCATTAGTATGTTTGAATGCACTGAGTATACAAACATGAAATGTAAAATAGACTTGATAAAATATGCATTTAAGTGTTAGATGACAAGGGCATATATATTTAGAAGAAAATATCATATCAAGATGCCTTAAGCCATAATGCGCGAATGTTATAATACATAAACATATGTGTAGATGTGACCTCATTTGACATGTAAGACCATACGAGCAATTACATTGAATCTCAATGTTGCCTCTACACTGGATAAAAAGTAGCCTACCGGTCAAAGGTAAACTATACCTCACTTTACGGGCCTTGCCCATTTCAGAGAGTGTTTTACATGAAAAAAGTCATTTATATTGGGAATAAGAACATGAACCTACAGTGGCATATAGTTATGAGAAAGATAGGCTTTATATAAGGACCCTTAGGGATAGTCCCCCACCTTCAATCTCATTCAGTGTTAAGTCATCATCCACAATATATATATATATACACACACACATTCATGATCATGCTTATCATAGGATCATAAGTCATTTCAAATTATCACTATGCATACTTGGGCTTAAAAGTCAAATCATAATTCAAAACATGGTTACATGCATAGAAATAGCTCATTCATAACTTGTACATGATGGTGCATAC
This sequence comes from Solanum aculeatissimum, assembly GCA_038996855.1. NCBI lineage: Eukaryota > Viridiplantae > Streptophyta > Magnoliopsida > Solanales > Solanaceae > Solanum > Solanum aculeatissimum. The sequence continues at coordinate 3,693 of JBCEWC010011292.1, read as the reverse complement.
ACACCCTTGAACGCTTAAAGCCAAATCATAGTAACCATAGTCATGTCACAATCATACATGCCTTAAAACCATATTCATAACCATAATTGGTAACCAAATCCATATCAAAACCTCATGAAAAACCTTGTTCATACATGCTCATAACATGAGAAGTGAGAGGAAAATATGGGTACATGAAATTCATACTTAAAACATGAAATTAAGATGTAAACATGAATAATCCATGAAGAAATAAATCTTTGAATCATTCTTGAAATTACTCATGCATAAAATCATCATAGCTTAAAGAGACATGCAAGTTCATAATTCATGGAAATCATGTAAACCATTGGAATAAGACTTAATTCATGCTTAAATCATCATTTAACAATGACACATATAATAATTCTATGATGTTAAAGTCAAAACATGAAAATCATACTTAGCTCGTACTTAAAGTTCATGAAAGAGATGAAAGAGATTTTGGGCTCCAAGGTTGAACTTAAACCAATGATGAATTAACATATACCTAGCTTAGAAAAAAGAGTTTGACAAGAAATCAACTTAGTCTTGAAACCCCAATTGAATTCCTAGCTTTAATCTTGAATGAAGACTTGAAGAGTGGTTTGAGAGTTTTGATTCTAGATACTAACTGTTACGCTTGAATGAAATGTTATGAAATACATAGGGGTTGATATAGGAGGATATTAGAGTCATATGAGATCCAAAATACACTTAGAGTTTGGGAAAAATACCAAGAAGACCTTAATCAAAAGAGCTTTGAAAACTGATCTGGGTAGCACCACGGATGGGTTCACTGGCCGTGAACCTTTTTCACGGTCCGTGAAATCCCTCCTGTGAAAGTGTCCCTACACTGACAAATTTTACCAAAATAGAAATAATTTCTTGCTCCGAATTCAAAATTAGATAAAATTGGATGAGTTAAAAAGCTAATTCAAAGATCTTTAATTTGGTAAGTCATGGTCCACCTAATTATTTTTTTACAAGGATATATGATCATTTGAAGTTGACCCTTATACTGATTTATGTGAAAAACTTACTCGATAAAATTCTTTTGGACTTGGCTTGATGTAAGAGGTCTCTTATGATCCTAAACCATATATAATACACTTTAAAACTTAGAAATTGATCCTAACACATATGCACACAAATGAAATTTATCAAGATTAGGCCAATACACAAGGAAACTTTGAAATTTGGCCAAGGCCACCTTCATAGCCACTTTCATGGCTAGTGAAGTGATTCATGAGCCACAAAAGTATCCCTGAAGGGGAAATTTATCCAAAAACTCATAGGCATATCTTTTTTTTGCCTCATTAAGACCTTATAAAGTTTGGGTCCTTACACCATCTCCCCCTTGGGATTATTTATCATCGAATGAGATAGAACATAACTTGAGTAGATCAGATTGAACATGAAACAATCCAACACGAATTTATAATAAAAATTCAACATATAAAACCATGAAATCATTTAATACATGCTAAAAACATCATTCAAATCAATTTCATGCACATGTATTCATGCTATGACATGAAGACATAAAAATGAAGGAATTCAGACCATTCAAACATGAAGAACATATTATCTTAAGCTTGAGTAAATTGAAATAGATAAGGATATTGTCACATCCTATCTGATTTCACTTTCCATGTAGCACTTTCAACATGTCAATTCCTCCAAAGCAATTTAACCAATACAATATCTTTGTTACGAAGCCTCTTCACTTTTCTATAAAAGATCTTAATCAGGAACCTCTTTATAAGTCAATGTTTCCTCAATCTCAACACCATCCAAAATCACAATCATACTTAGACCACCAACATACTTCCTCACACATAGATACATGGAGCATCAGGTGAATGAAATTCATATATGAAGGCATATATAATCTATAAGCCACATTGTCAAACCATTCAAGAATCTCATAGTGACCTACATACCTGGGACTCAACTTGCCATTTCTACTAAAACGCATCATACCCTTCATGGGTAAAACCTTTACATACACTCAATCACCAATATAAAACTCAAGGTCTTTTCTCCTATCATCCAAATAAGACTTTTGAGGACTTTGAGCTATTTTCAACTTCTCTCAGATCAACTTTACCTTTTCCATTAGAATCTAACACCAAATCTGGGTTGATCAATGCCATCTCACATATCTCCAACTAAAACCAACTAGAGATCTACATCTCCTCCCATATAAAGCTTCAACTGGGACCATTTCGATGCTAGCATGAAAGTTGTTAATGTAAACAAACTCAATGAGTGGGAAATGATTTTTTTTAAAACCCTTGAACTCTAACAAACCAACCCTCAACATGTTTTCTAAGGTCCAAATTATCCCTTCAACCATTGATATCTTAGAACACACAACCTATTTTGCTACAAAAACACACCATCTCCCCCTTGGGAGGGAACCTCTACCTTCGCTTCAGAAATTAACTTCTTGCACTTAACCAGTGACAGGTCTAGGTCCCGACTTGCCTTGACATCAACTACCAACTAAGACTCAACCCATTATGAACATGGATACCATAATCATTAGATTCACTCAACCTAACTCCCAATCTTTCCAAATGGTGCACATCCTTCATCAGCTCCCTCTTGACCTCATCCATATGATCAACTACAACATCTTTAGTGCATGGATAACATTATAGCCCAAGGTAACTCTCCCCTAACAAGTCTTTCAATTAATCTTTCTACCCTTTTAATTCTGTTGGGGCAATTCGAGATAGAGGAATGAAAATAGGTCGGGTATTAGAAAGAAGGTCTATGCAAAAGTCTACTCCCCTAAGAAACTAATGTATGGGCCTTAGGATAAGAGACAAGGTAACCTTTGAATGTTGAGTCACTGTTTGTCCAAATAAAGAAGATACTCATTTAGGAATTGGAATTTGGCCCTTTGGATCTTACAATCTATGGAGACATAGGAAACACTTAGCCAATCCATCCTAAGAATGACCTTAGAATCAACCATTTCAAGCACATCAAGATCATGATTAAGGACTTTATGCAAAATCAAAATAGGACAACTCCGATAGACTCTACGGGTTATAACTAACACTCCCCTATAGGTCCTTGAGAAGCTTGATCCTCACTAGAAATAATCTATGTAGGTTGTGATAACCTTCAAGGAGACATCCTTTGTAAGGCGCAAAGAACAATCGTTAGAGATAAAGAGCCTTAGGAAATGCTCTACGACATGATATGAATCATTAAGAAGTGAGATATTTCCTAAGACGTCTTATAACCTCATACCCATAGATATAACACACTTCACACCCATGAATAAGACTCTACTTGATGCAGCATGTTGGACTCCGAGGACTATTTCAAAACCCAACTTGGCTCTGATAATAAGTTTGTCATGACACAAGCCTAGGGCCTAGTCTTAACACGACGAATGAGATCCCCAAAGAAACTCCAAACTAATCTCCTTAGCATATCATAAGTATAAAAGGTAAAAAATAGAGAAAATAACATAATAAGCAAAAGATGGCATATACATAATATAGGAGTTATATAAAGCATGAAAGAAATACAAGTCTAAAGTAAACATGATATGTCTAACGATGCCTCTAAACCATGACATAGATGGGGGCTCAGAAATGTGAGACCCCGTGTTTCTCGTCTTTCATAATATGCATATTGTGGCATGTTGTATAAGGCATATATGAATCTGGA
>JBCEWC010011291.1:0-16837 GCA_038996855.1 Solanum aculeatissimum | reverse complement strand
GAGAAACTAAAAAGATGGGATTTTAGTAATTAATTTAAATGGTAGGGAATATAAGAGATTTAGGTAAAATAGGTTGTGTACTTTTATAATTTTTTCTAATTTATTTTTCTCTCCCTTTTTTGTATTAATTAATTTGTTATTTTTATTGTTCTAACATCTAACTCTTTATTTGTAGTTTTAATTTGATTTTAATCTAATTGAATTCCCCAAAGGTCATCATTTGTGTTATTATTATTATTTTTAATATGAGTTTGAGATTTTTTGGAAAATGCATTTCTTTCAAAAAAATATATAAATGTTTCTCCTTTTTAACACTTAGCCATTTTGGTTGATTTTTAAACCTTAGTAACCTAATTCAATCTTTCTAAATCGTCAAATTAGTAAAATATGATTAGATTTTTAAAATCTTTAAAAATTCTTTTAAATAAGCCTTAGATTTTTTTAAAGTTCTTTCAAATCAATTTTCAAGTAGTTAGTCAAATGTTTTAATCGTCGGATAATCGTGCGTTAGCGGCCGTTTCAAGTCCGTAAAACCTTCTTGAAATGGAAATATGAACACGAACTCGTTCTTTGGGATTTTAAAAGATTTTTTCTGTTTAAATCTTTTTAAATCATTTTAATGGTTTTCTTGATTTTTCCTTAAAAAATTAAGTGGCGACTCTCTATTATTTTTCTTAAAATTTGGTTTTACTCTTAAATTAATTAAGTTTTAAACCGATTGATTTTTTCTCAAAAAGTCATTTTTGGCGAGTAAAACAAATAACATAATCAAAATTAAGTCACAATCAAATAAAGCAAAAAAAAAAAGTGATAAACCTTTTGTTTTTTTCTAGCAGCAACATGCTTGTTTCGTTCAATTTTTCAATAAAAAATGTTCAAACTGAAAAAGAAACATGAAAAATTATCAAAAAGAGAGAATTCATTGTCAATTTCTTGTTATGTATAATTCACGATATATAATATTTGCGTATATTAATTAAAAAAATAAGGTAAGAAGGAAAAGATGATGATAATGAATGCAAAACGACTACTTGAATAAAAATTAAAATAAGAACTATTGACATGTCTTATAGTTATGTTGATGAGAGAAAATCTTGTAACTCTTACCATATGTTTTCCTCTTACCATATATTTTAGGATTTCTTAATTTTTAAAATATATTTTTTCTCTTATCATATATTTTAGGACTCCTTAATTATTAATTCTACATATCTCTTTAATCAAATATTTTCTTTTATATAGTTTAGGACTCTTAATTTTGAATATTATAATAGTATTTATGTATATTTATTTTTCATAAAAATACTAAGATTATACTATATCAATTTCGTGCATTCATTCAACCATTAGAGAATTACGAGACAAAACAATTGTCATATAAAGTGAATTAAAGTTTCAACTATTTTAATTATATTTAAAAAAAATATTATTTCTTTGTTTTCATAAACACTATATTATTAGTTTTTCCTTGACGGATAGTACTCCATTGTAAATTCGTAATGACCTCGAAGGTCATTTTTGACATTTTCGATCAAATTACTATTTTACCCTTCTCAAAAGTTGTCTTGGATCATTTTTGAACAATTCTAAAAGTTTTATTTTGAAAATATTGTAAAAAGTTGGAGTTTTGCAAAAGAAAGTTTTAAAAGGCTTAAAGTTGGAAATTTTGAGTTTTGAGGTCATTTTGAGTTTCGAGTGTCAAAATTTGATTCTGTCGATTCCATCAGTTCTAAAATGCCGAATCTAGGATAGGATAACTTGCAGAACTGAATTTGGAGTTAAAACTGGAGATTTTGGACCCAAAGTTGCATTTCTAGTTCATTTTGGATCATAGGTTTGACTTTGGTCAACATTCGGAGTTCAGGGGCTCGTATTGAAATTTCATCAGTTCCAGTAGTTTTGGATGATAAAACTAACACTAGAAATGGCATAGTTGTAATTTTTACAGCTTTCGAGAATATTTTGAGTTTTTAAGTCCAAAACTAGTTTAAAAATCTTTCTCGGGTTCTGGGTCAAGGAGGTTCCAAATTTGAATTTTGATGATTCCATTGAGTCCAGATCATCGTTTCTTGAAAAATAACATGTATATTTTGTGTTCACGGGGTTCTGAATGAATTCTCGAGGGTCTGGTTCCTATTTAATTGTGTTGAATGCTGCTGGTTTTTGACTATTCTGGTGCAGGTCATTTTTGTTCTCCACGTTCGCAGACTTGGGGCCTCGTTCACAGAGTACACTCTCCCAGACCTTCGCGTTCGCGGTGGTGAAGCCCGTGTTTACGGAGCTCAAGTGCATGACCCTCTACCTTTGTGGAGCTTTGCACTTGTTAGGCTTCCGCGTTCGTGGACAATGCTCGGCATTTGTAGAGTATTATTGATGTCTGAATAGTGGGCTTCTTTAAAAATCAATTTTTAAAGTATTTTCACCATTTTCAACCCTTCAAGCTTCGTTCTAAAGAGGGATGTCAATATTTTGTAAGGGAATGTGATTGGGTAACTATTTTCTAACCTATTTCGTTGATTTCCATTGATTAATTTATGTTTTTAACTTCTAATTTTGAGATTTTAATGGTGAAATTTGGGAATTTTTGGGCTTTGATTTCCTATACTTAAATTGTTGATTTCTCCCTCATCTTAACTCCATTTTCGAAATCGTTTTCACCATTGAACTCTTTGTCACCATGAAAATATTTTCGTGCTCTATTTTTTAGTTTTCAACTACATTTTTTTATAGTGAATTTTTGACCATTTTATCCTTTTTCTCCGAATTGGTTGATTTTAGTGTCATTAGATTCGTTATGTGATTGTGATGTCATATTTGAATAGATTTTGGTGAGTTAGAGTATTGTATGAGGGGAAAATTTGTGACTTCGACTTGATTTGAGACAAGTGAACTTCTAACCTTTTGTTAAGTGTGAATGAACCTTGTATGCTCCTATATGTAAGTGATAGAGCATTTTGGGGTAGAATTGCATTATCTTAGGCTTTGATTAGTAGATTTCAATTGGGTGTGGGCTTATATTATAATTTCTTGATTTGTGGGTTATATGTAATTGCACTCTATATGTGAACTTGTGAAATTATCTGATATTGAGATGGGAGTGGAACTTATGTTGTGATACGATTGAGGTGGTGACATGATTGATATATTGAGATTATGGCGACTTTGAGATACTGATGATATTGACCTATTAATGATATTGAGACATTGAGATCCTTATGATGTTGATACTATGATAAAACTGTGATTATGCATATTGTATCTATTAATTATGCATTGATACTTGTGATGGCTACAATCGAGATGTGAGTAAAGTTACATGTGAATTGGTGGCTGAGGTCTCTACCGATCAAGCCAAGGTAATATATCGGCAGATATTGAGTCTGAGGTAATATTCTTGATAGATCTGAGGTCTTTTCTAGATGGGTGAGCATTAGCCGAGGTCTTTATCGGTGATGTTCGCAGATAAATGGTCCATGTGTGCCCCCATGGGTTCCACTGAGTCATTTATCTGATCAACGGATATGTATCGTAGGACAAACCTGCATAACGATTATTTGACATTGCATCGTGTTATTCATATTTCATGGTATTCAATCCATCTCATATCATACCTGATTGATATTAATTGCATACTGCTTATGAGATTGTGCACTTATTATATTCCTGAGCTTGAGTAAGTGTTGGACTAATATATTTGTGTTTTGAGATACTATGCTAGATGCTAATTATACCTATATTATTGTGATCTGTATATTATATTGTGCTGGGTCTTTTCTGAGTGCAGGGTTATAATTCGGTGGATTGGGATTGTGAATTAAGGAGTTACTTGTGTTCTTCATTGCTTTATCTTAGGTTAGTTCTATTTTGTTTTGTACCTTATTGTTTGGTGCTCACCCTTTGCTACATTTTTATAGGTTGTGAGCCTGGTCCTTCTTGTTAGATTTCTCCTTGTCGGATTAAGACTTTGGATTACTTGAGAGTTAGCTACTTATGTGATTCAATAGGCCTTTGAGGACCCCTTTTTATGTTTTGTTCTATTTGAGGACTAGACATTATGATTTGTATTTCATTTGAGTATTTTGTGTTTAGAGGCTTGTACATGTAACAACAACTCTTGGGATAGTTGTAGTTGATTTCTTCCGCTTATTTATATCTAATTAGACTATTTATTGCCTGCTTTTATATTTATTGTTAATTAGGTTAGGTTTGGGATAACTCGCCTCAGTGGGTTAGGTGAGTGTCATCACACCTAGATTTTGAATCGTGATAATTTGATATTAGAGCCCTAGGTTCATAGGTCTCACATTTGTAAAAGTCCAGTTGAGTAAAGTTTTAAGGATTGGTGTGGAGACGTTTGTTACGTATCCTTGAGAGGCTGCAAAGACTGTTAAAAAATTCTCTTTATCTTCATTCTAATAAATTCATGTGTGGGTCTTGTTTAAGTGTTGAGTGTATGTATGTCCTTTTGACATATGGCAAGGACAAGAGTTACTGCTATTATAGGAAAAAGAGAGGTCATCCTTGATGTTGCTATTGAGACCCAAACTAGAGGTAGGGGTCATGCCAGAGGATGAGCCAGAGGTTAGGGCCTAGGAGCCGCACCAACAAGGGATTATGATTGGGGTATCTCCCCCAAGCCAGCCTTAGATCTTGGACAAGAGCAGGTTCCACATGAGTTTTCTGTAACACCACTACTTCAAGATACACTTTTGAGAGTTTTGGGTGTGTTAGAAACTTTAGGGCGAACTAGTAGCCTAACTGACACTTCTGATACTTCACAAACTTGGGTTGGGGTTCAACCCCCAGATCAGTAGTAGGACCATATGGCTTAGGTTCAGGTGGAGAAACCACTAGTAGTTCCGATTATTGAGATTCCACCAATAGTTGTCTTGACTCATGATGAGCAGTGGAGGTATGAGAGATTCTAAAGGGTGGGCCCACCTTAGTTCACTGTGGGAAGATAGAGGATGCACATGAATTTTTGACAACTTGTAGAGAGTTACTGATATTGTGGGACTAGCAGAGACACAAGGTATAAGATATGTCACCCTCTAACTTTGTGGGCTAGCTAGAGAGTGGTGGAGGACTTAGGTAGGATCCCTTCTAGTTAGGTCTCCTCAAATGACTTGGGAGATGTTTTCAGATGTCTTATATGATCTATTTGTGCGTTGGAATGTTTGTGAGGAGAGCCTATTGAGGTTCGAGAGATTGAGGCAAGGTGCTATGATAGTTTTAGAGTATGAGGTTTGCTTTTGTTAGTTAGTGTGTCATGCTACAACTATACTTCTGATCGAGAAAGAGAGAGTTCTCTAATTTGTGAGAGGGCTAGTTTTTTCTATCAGACAATTGATATTCTGGGTAACTAGGGATGGGGCCTCCTTTCAATCGATGGTTAGTGCAGCCAAGAAGGTAGAGTTGCTATAGAGGGAGGAGTTTGGGGACCCCAAAAGGGTTCATACTTCAGGACAATATTTGGGTGCCTCATCGGGGGACAAAGGTATGACCAGAGTGGGAGGTTCATTTCAACACCACAGGGTTTATGTAGCCTTACCAATTTGAGAGCGAGGATGGGGTCCTCATGATTCCTGCAGTTCAGGTAAGATTTCATTTGGTTCCCTGCAGAGGCCGAGGAGGCTACAACATCTCTCATGCTCTTTCACAGCAGTGGTCCACTCCTAGATCTTTCTATGTGTATGGATCACCTGATTATTTGATAAGACAGTGCCCTGCAAAGACTTATTTTGGGACCCGTGGTTCATACTTCACAACACCTATCTGATATCCAGCACCACCAACTAGAGGTTCGACTCCATATACTAGGGGTCGAGGTAGAGGTAATACTGATAGAGGTGGATGCACTGGTGGCAGGGGCAGGTGATATTTCCACTTAGTCAGGTGGTAGGGGGCCAGCTTCTACTAGTGGAAACCAAGGTGCCTATTTTTATGCCTTTACAGGTATCCCCAACGCTGAGGCCTTTGATGTTGTAATCATAGGTATTGTTCTGGTTTGTTATCGCCCTGTATCTGTGTTGTTTGATCATGGATCTATTTACTTTTATGTATCTGCTTATTTCTCTTTGTAGTTTGAGTTGCCTTGTGATTCCATGTTTGTGCCTGTTCTTGTTTTGACCCCAGTAGGAGAGCCCTTAGTAGTAGATCGGGTGTACCGATCCTATCTTGTTACTTTGATGGGCTATGAGACTTGGGTAGACTTGATTATATTGGATATGGTAGATTTTGATGTTATTCTGGGTATGGAATGACTATCTATATACTGTGCTATTCTTGATTATTATGCCAAGACCGTCACCTTAGCCATGCCAAGTAGACCGAAGACTGAGTGGACTGGTTCAAAAGGTTCATATCCTAGTAAAGTGATTTTTTATATTAGGGCCCAAAAGTTGATTGATTGAGCGTGTTTGGGTTACTTGGATTTTATTCATGATACTGCTATTGAGTCACCATCTATGGAGTCTATTCTAGTGGTTGGTGAGTTTTCAGATGTGTTTCCTATAGATTTACTAGGAGTTCCTTCGGATCAGGACATTGATTTTGCCATTTCCTTAAGCCAAACACTAAGCCTATTTCTATCACTCCCTATTGGATGGCTCTGGCTGAGTTGAAGGAGCTAAAGGTGAAGCTCCAAGATCTATTTAGTAGGGGCTTTGTTTGCCCTAGTGTTTCACCTTGGGATGCCCCAATTCTATTTTTTAAGAAGAAGAATGGGTCCATGAGGATGTGTATTGATTATAGATAGTTGAACAAAGTGAATTTCAAGAACAAGTACCCACTTTCTCTCATAGATGATCTATTTGACCAGCTCCAAGGAGCTGCATTATTTTTTAAGATTGACTTGAGGTCTGGGTATCATCAGCTTCGTATTCATCCATCAGATATTCCCAAGATAACCTTTTAAACCAGGTATGGCCATTAAGAGTTTCTTATTATGTCCTTTGGTTTGACTAATGCCCCTACATTATTTATAGAGTTGATGAATGGGTCATTCCAGTCGTATCTACATTCGTTTGTGATCGTGTTCATCATTGATATTTTAGTCTATTCCAAGACCGAGGAGGACCATGTGATGCATTTGAAGATTTTTCTCCAGAGGCTTAGGGAGGAGAAGCTATATGCAAAATTCTCCAAGTGCAAGTTTTGATTGCGTTTGGTAGCATTTTTGGGGCATGTGGTGTCCAATGAGGGTATTTGAGTTGATCCAGCGAAGATTGAGGCTATTCGAGGTTGGACTAGGCCTACCTCAACTATAGAGATTAGTAGTTTTATAGGCTTAGTTGGTTATTATCGCCATTTTGTTTAGGTTTCTCCACTATTGCAGCTTCACTGACTAGTCTTACTCATAAGAATGTGATATTTTATTGGTCCGAAGAGTGTGAAGAGAGCTTCCAAAAGTTCAAGCTATTGTTAACTACAACTCCTATTCTAACATTGCTAGAGGAGGGTGTTGATTTCTGATGAGTCATGAAAATATGACTCTTATAATGCTTTTAACATAGGATTTTTGTGAGTTGTCAAGCAACTTTGTGGGTTTGATGTTTGTCCTATGTTAATTTGTAGGAAAATGGGCAATGAATGGAAGTTCGGGAAAAATAGAGGAAAGGAGAGAAAAATGAATTCAAGTGCACCTACATAGACACCACCATGGGCCGTGTGGCAGCCCACGAACCATAGGAGGTACTATTTACTGGGCATGGCACATGACTAAGCAAGGAAGAGACAAAGTGAGGCACCAAGGGAGCCCTCAGGGACTGTGAAGCACTAGACTGTACGTGAGGCCCGCTGTGACCTCGCACTTGAGCATTTTAGCATGTCGAAAGGTGAATGGAGCAATGGAAAGCAAGGTAAGGTTCATAGTGGCTTTTCATGAGCCATGGAGATGCAAACATGTTGTGTACTCGAACCTAGAGCTGGCATGAATTAGAATAAGTACCATCGAGAATTTGAGAAAGCATGCATGTGGAAGTCAACGTGACCCTCCATGGGCCGTGTGACTTACCACGGACTGTGAAGAGGGTCGTGGTGCTGAGATGTCACAAAAGAGTGAAAGAAATCCCCAAGGCAAGGGACATATATCATTTCACGGACTGTGAGCCCTTGCCATAGCCCGTGACGCCCACTCGTGAAGGGGTATACAAAGTTCAAAGTCCAAGTACAAGACCACGAACCATTTCATGGTCCATGTGAAGCCTCACGAGCCATGCCGACGCCTGTAGTCCATGCCGATAACTACTTTCCTATTTTAAGTTGGATTAGGTTTTCCATGTGTATATAAACCTTTTTATTCCATTTTTAAATTATTATTGACGGCTGGAAACAAAAATGCGAGAGGAGAACGTTATTTCACGCTTGAATATATTGATTCTTGGATTTTAATCTTCTCTTGGGGATTTTACTCATGGAATCATTACTTTATCAATAGTAAGTTCTTCATCATGAATTTTTTATCTTCTTGTGGGTTGTTTACATTGAATATGGTAGGCTAAACCCATAACTAGGGTTGTGGGAACCATGAACACTCAATAAGATAGATAAATTTGTGTTAAACTTTGGGATTGGTCATTGTATACATTGTATTGTTCTTCACTTGATTTTCTTCCTTAGTGAATTGATGTATTGAGGATATTCCTGTTTTCATTGCTTGCTCGGGAGGGGTATAGTGATTAGGAAAAATAACTTTACAACAGAGCTTCAAGGTTAAGAACTTAATCGAAGTACTTAAGACTGGAAGGTGAGAGTATTCTGGGATCCATAGCAAGGGTTAGGAATATATATTTTGAGTTCAGGAGGTGAGGAATGAAATGCATCTAAGAAGGATCGAGATGTGAATTAGATGTTAACTAGCTTGCTTGATCTTCTAAACATAGTCATGAACAAGTTTATTATCAAATTTAGCTATCGAGTTGAGCATCATGGGAAACACAATCCTAGCATTTAAAAAATTGTTTGAAATTTAGTTGTTATTACATTCCCTTCAGTCTTTCATTTAACTTCATCAATTATCACTATCAAAAGCCCCCATTTACTTTATGCACATTTGTTTTCGAGAAGTAGATATTATATCTAAAAATAAGTGCTACTAGATATATTCTCACGCATTCCCTATGGGATCGACCCCAACTCTTGTTGGGTTTTATATTTGATCAACGATCGCTTTACTCTTCATTTGGAGTGTAAATTTGGCATATCAAATTTTGGCACCGTTGTCGTGAAATATAGCGAAGTAATTGTCTATTAGTTTCTACTTTCAGTTGTAATTCTATTCCTTAATTTTAATTTTATTTTGTATTTTTGCTTTTTATAGGGAACCACTTGTGTATGCCAAACACCCGAAGCAAGGGTGAAACACTTATTCCCTACGATCATGAGTTGATTAAGTCAATTCGTAGAATGAATGCCCAAGATCGGTAAATGTATAGGCAGAGAGAGTTGGCTTTGATTGCTGAGAATAGGGGAAATGATGGTCTAGGTCTCCATGATCTTGATGGAGAGGGGGAACCGCCTGTAATCCCTTCTCAACATCCACCTATGACTAGACCACCTTCCTCTCAAAGGTCATGAGCAGTGCATGATGATGATGATGACACCGGAACTACAGGGGCAATAGTCCTTTCCCCGTTACCTGTAGGTGTAAAATTCACCATCACTAGCGCTATGCTTCAGATGCTTTCTCTCAAGGAGATGTTCAAAGGATTGGCACATGAGGATGCAAACCAGCACATCATGAACTTTGTTGCTATGTGTCAATCATCCAAAATTTTGAGGATCAGCCATCAGGCCATCCAGTTAAGATTGTTGTCGTTGTCTCTTACTGGCGAAGCAACAAAGTGGTTGAACGAGCTTTCTCATGATTCCATTCGCACTTGGGGAAAGTTGAAAGATGCCTTCTTGGAAAGATTTTTCCTTGCATAAGTGAAGCTAAAGATTAAAGATGAGATTGGGGAACATAAGCATTTGCCGATCGAGACATTATATGAGACCTGGGAGAGGTTTAGGCAGAAGATCAAATAGTGCCCCAACCACAATCTTACTGATGAGCACTTGAAAGAGGCCTTCTACAGGTCTTGTAACTTTGTTACCAAGCCCATCATCGATGCATCTTGTGGAGGATCCTACATGGCTAGAAAGTTTCCAGATATTAGAGTAATCTTTGATCAAGCGGACAAGAATAGCAGGGCATGGTACACCAAGGATAGAGATTGTTCGGGATTCATTTTTGAGATGACTGCAGAGCAAAGGAAGAAAGAAGAAGAGAGGGATTAGGATATGGCTCACATGCGGACTCTAATGGATTTGTTGACCAAAAGGCTGTTAGGTGGAGGACTAGAACTTGTGAAGGTTATGGACACTGTGCCCAGTTATGATGATGCATGTTTTGATTTTGATGAGGAGGCTAAACTTCTGAGTAGCCAGGGGGTTTCTGGACATTCAATTCCAAAAACTAAGGTCGAAACTATGGTCGTGATAATTACTATGATCAGTCCATGACTAGAGATCACAAGAGCTGACAAAATAGAGATAGTTACAGAAATGACCAGATAAGAGCATACGTGCCACCCATGAACAGAGAATGGTCAAATTTGGTGGTAACTCAAAATTGAATCCATAGAAATCAGGGTGAGAGATATGCGGGGTAAGATGACAAACATTCATCAGTTTGTAGACTCGTACTACACCTTCATTAAGCAGTTAGAGAAGCATATGGGACAACTATTAGCCTCACTAAATCAGAGAAAAGTTGGGTCCCTGCCCATTGACACGATTCAAAACCCTAAAAATGATGGCCACTATATAGCAATGTCAATAAGGAGTGGTAAGGTGCTTTCTAACCCTGTTCCAGTCAATAATGCAGGTATGGATAAGGTCAATGGTAAGGTGTCTGACACTACGGACATGCATGATGATGATATGGTCGAGGAGATATATATGGCACCAATTAAAGCTGAGATCACTAAGGATCCTAAAGAGTCAGAAAAACCATCCACTCATTCCTTACCAATCATTCCCAAACCACCATTACTATTCCCACAGAGGTTGAAGTAGAAGGTAGAAAATGTTAAGTTCCAAAATTTCTTGTTGATACTGAAGGAACTATCGGTAAATATCCCTCTAGTAGAAGCACTTGAATAAATATTGGGCTACGCTAACTTCATGAAGGACTTAGTCACCAAGAAGAGGACAGCTATAGTCAAAGCCCACAGATAATATTCATTATTTTAGCATTATTGTTACAAGGTCATTGGTCGAAAAGAAGGAAGATCTGAGAGCTTTCACTATCCCGTGTACTATTGGGGCCTATGACTTTGCACGAGCTCTCTATGACTTGGGTGCTAGCATCAATCCGATGCCACTAGTAGTTTACAAGCAGTTGGGTTTAGGACCCCCCCACACCTACCACTATATGGCTACTCATGGAAGATAGGTCAGTGAAATGACCCATGAGGATTTTGAGTGATGTATTGGTCTGAGTAGGCAAGTTCATCTTTCCAGCAAATTTTATTATTTTGGACTGTCAGGTGGATTTTGAAGTCCTCATCATTCTGGGAGGTTGTTCTTGGCCACGGGAAGAGCTTCAGTTGATGTGGAACGTGGAGAGCTGACATTCTGCCTCAGCATTGAGGAGGTGAAATTTAATTTTTATGCATTAATGAAGAGACCTAAAGAGGTCGCAGTGATGTCAATTTTGGATATTGATAATGCATTCCTTTCTAAGGTTCCTAGAGAGGAAAAGATGAGTGTGGAATTGTTAGCAACTGTGATAATGAACGTTGTTGATGATTGAATTGAGGAGTATGAAGACATTGTGCACGCATTGTAGGGTATGGGATTTAGACCCTTTGTTGCTAGGATTTTGGACCTGGACCTATAGAATAGGCCAACTCCACCATCCAATCCATATATTGAGGAGGCCCCTGCTGTGGAGCTCAAGGAGCTACCACAACACTTGGGTATGCATTTTTAGGTACTAACAACACCCTTGCTATTATTGTGGTTGCAAATCTTCAAGTGGAATAGGTTACAACATTACTGGGGATCCTCTAGAAGTGCAACTGGGCCATTAGTTGGATTATTGTAGATATTATCGGGATTCCCCCGAGGCTACGCATGCACAAAATTAAGCTGGAGGACAATTATGTGCCAAGTATTAAATACCAACGAAGGCTTAACCCATCTATGCAAGAGGTAGTAAAGAAAGAAATAATAAAGTGGTTGGATGTTGGGGTCATAAACCAAATATCTGACAGCAGGTGGGTCAGCCCAGTGTAATGTGTCCCCAAGAAAGGAGGCATGAATGTAGTGGAGAACAACAAAAATGAGCTAGTTCCCTTGTAACCTATCAATGGATGGAGAGTATGTATGGACTATCGAAAGTTAAATAAATAGACCTTGAAGGATCATTTCCCTATGCCTTTCATGGACTAGATGTTGGACAGGCTAGCGGGTCGAGGGTGGTATTGTTTCCTAGATGGGTACTCGAGCTATAACCAAATATCAATAGCACTCGAAGATCGGGAAAAACCTACATTCACCTGCCTGTATAGAACCTTTGCTTTTAGACGGATGCCCTTCGGGTTGTGCAATGCCCCAGCCACCTTCTAGTGGTGTATGATGTCGTTCTTCTTTGATATGGTCGAACACATCCTTGAAGTATTTATGGATGAATTTGCTATAGTGGGTAAGGCTTTTGACGATTGTCTCCTAAATCTTAGCAGGGCCCTACAACGTTGTGAAGAGGAAAATTTGGTCCTAAATTGGGAGAAGTTCCATTTCATGGTCAAAGAGGGGATAGTCCTTGGCCATAAGATTTCTGAAAGGGGGATAGAGGTAGACAAGGCAATGATTGAAGTCATTGAGAAATTGCCACCTCCCATCTTTGTAAAAGGGGTCCGGATTCCTAGGGCATGTGGAATTCTACTGTTAATTCACAAAAGATTTCTCCATAATTGTGCACCCATTGTGCAAGTTGTTGGAGAAAGATGCCAAGTTCCACTTTGATAATGCTTGCCTGCAGGCCTTTGCTACCCTAAAGGAAAAATTAATCTCTGCACCTGTGGTAGTTGTACCTGACTGATCAACCCCGTTTGAGATCATGTGTGATGCGAGTGGTATTGTTGTGGGAGTTATGCTGGTTCAGAAGCACAACAAGGTTTTTTACCCTATATACTATGCCAGCAAGACTCTCAACAATGCCCAAATGAACTATATAGTATATGAGCAGGAGTTGTTGGCTATGGTGTATGCCTTTGATAAGTTTCAGGCTTACCTGTTGGGAAAAAAGGTGATCTTCCACACAGGCCATGCAATATTGAGATACCTAATGACCAAGAAAGATGTTAATCCTAGGCTGGTTATATGGGTTCTCCTATTGCAAGAGTTTGACTTTGAAGTCTAAGACAAAAAAGGGACCGAGAACCAGGTAGCAGTCCACTTGTCAAAACTGGAAGATGAGTCCATAGGTACTGATTTGCTAGACATTGATGATTCATTTCCCGATGAGAAGGTATTGGCCTCTTCTGTTGACTTAATTCCTTGGTTTGCTGAATTGCCTAACTATCTGGTGAGTGACATTATGCCTAGTGGCCTTACTATTCACCAGAGGAAAAAGTTTCTTCATGATGTGCGCAGATATTTCTGGAATGAACCATACTTGTTCAAAATATATGTTGATGGGGTCATTAGGCGGTGCATACCAAAGGCATAAATGATGAGTATCATGGAGGCCTATCACTCCTCGCCAGTGGGGGGCCATTATGATGGGGCCAGGACAACAAAGAAAATCTTGAAATGTGGGTACTATTGGCCCACCATCTATAAAGACACCCATGACTTGGCGCAGGGTTGTGATTAATGTCAGTTGCAGGGTAACATCTCTAGGTGTCAGGAGCTGCCAATGACACCGATTCTTAAAGTGGAAATTTTTGAAGTTTGGGACATTGACTTCATGGGACCATTTGTGAGCCCTTACAACATGAAATACATCTTGGTAGTAGTAGACTACATCTCCAAGTGGGTGGAGGCCGTTACACTACCAGACAATGAGAGCAGAAGTGTTGCTACCTTCCTAAGGCGGAACATCTTCTCTAGATTTGGGACACCCAGAACTATCATTAGTGATGGGGGTTCCCACTTTTGTAACAAGATCTTCCGTGTTGTGCTAGCTAAGTATGGAGTAAGGAAACACAAGATGGCCACACCCTACCATCCATAGACAAGTGGGCAAGCTGAGATTAAGGAGATCCTAACCAAGTCTATAAATGCGACTAGAACTGATTGGGCTCAAAATTTGAATGATGCACTGTGCGCCTATCGGATAGCTTACATGACCCTTATCAATATGTGTCCATATAAGTTTGTGTTTGGTAAGGCGTGTAATCTACCTGTGGAGTTGGAACACACTCTAGGCCTTAAAGAAATTGAACACACATTAGAGTGATGCCATTGGCCTGAGAATAGACCAACTTAATGCATTGGATGAGTTTCGACTTTAGGCTTATGAGACCTCAGCACTGTACAAGGACCGGATTAAGTTCCACTATAACAAACACATTGAACCACAAAGTTTGAATATTGGTGACAACATTCTATTATATAACTCCACGTTGAGGCTATTTCCAAGCAAGATAAAATCTAGGTGGTCTGGCCCCTTCAAAATTGTTTGAGTATTCCCACATGGTGCAATAGAACTAGAGGCCAAAGATGGGCACGAATTCAAAGTTAATAGACAATGAGTTAAGCAATATTTTGGTGTCATAGGTGAGATCGTCGTAATAGAGGAAATGCAACTTGACGAAGTCTGAGTAGTCAAGGCAACTGCATCATGCCGTGATGTTAAATCAAGTGTTTCATGGGAGGCAACCCATGCATTGTATTACATATATACATGTAAAAAAATTAATTAAATTTTAATTATTATTTATTTATGTCATTATTTTGTGGCTTTGTAGTTGCAGGAAGGTTTAAGCGTTACTATAGGAGCTTAGGAACACACGCAAGAGAAAGCATGGAGGGAGAAATTACACCAAGGGTGGTACTATGGATGTTTACACAGGTCGTAGGATGAGAAACGAACCATTGTCTCATCCGTACAGTTAAAACACGCACTGTGGAAGCCAAGGATGACACCATGGTTTCTGTCACGGTTCGTGTGCTATCTCATGGTTCATATAGGTTGTGTGGCCCAGGAAATATGGACCTTATCAAAAGTCTTCCCCACCGAGGGAAGAGCCTAGGTCACACCTGCATGATTCCCCAACTGAGTCTTCTAGCCACTAGACAGGTAATGGCTCGAGTGATAACTCCTCAGAAGGGTCTGAGGTCTGCTATATAGGAAATGTCTCTCCTCACCCTCCTAGACCACAAGAGCTCATGCAGCAAGCCAAGCCAATCCGTGGCCTCCCAGTTTGAGGAGGGGTTCCCATCATACAGAGGTGAGGAGGAGGCACCTCCCGAGCAGGAACAAGAGGACTGTGTCCACACTTTGGAGGGCAACCCACAACATGTTGGTGATGATGAGGTCAATATCTGGGATAACAATGATGAGGCTATACACTATGTTGTCTCCTGGACCCCTGACCTTGAGACAACTCAGATGATCATCACCTTCCTAAGAGCTAGATGGGCTACCCCAAGGAACAAAGAAATATTCACTCAGGGGTTCACCAAGGGTCTGAGGCCTTCCAATGATAGGTTATTATTCCTGAGGTCTTGGTCATCCCAGATCAACTACATAGGGTGCTAGTTATTAAGGCTATATTCAACTTTCATAAGTTTGGGCGGATGGCATTCCGATTATGCTTATGATTATATTTATGGGATTGTGAATGTTAGGAATGTGCTTATGTGGAATGTCCCATAACCCCGGTGTGCCCCCATAGCTTGAGTCCTCCTTACCCGCCTCTTAGAAATACTTGTTATGTGCAATGTGATTCATGTTTATCCCATTCCCGACAACATCCCCATATCTTGTGTCCAAAGCCCCATTTTCCCCTAGTATTATGTGTCATGTGTTTATGTTCCGCGCTTCCGAACCGATGATATGTGTGATGATGCTATGATGGCTTGATCGAGGACCTTCGAGTTCTCCTTCGTCATGTCACATCTAGGCCCCACTTTCGGGTCGTGACACACGGAGACCCCCAGTGGCCGTGTACTGGCTCACGGGTCGTGGTCCTACCCTTGAGGCCACACTTGGTCCTGAGCCCAATCCTGCTCTTTGGTAACTTTTTGGATCAACCCATAGAACCCTTCACGGACCGTGAAGGGTCACACGGATCGTGAAGTGGTCCGTGGGATGACACTTAGTCCATGGCTTGGCCCCCAACCCCCAAGAGCACACTGAACCAACCCACGACAGCCACCACGGGCCGTGGCACACCAAATGGTCCGTGGTCCCACACGTAGACCCCAATCCGGAACCATTTTCCAGTATACTTTCAAATATGAGCAGTCCCACTGCAATGGCCATAACTTTCACATCCGACTTTAGAATTGAGTAAAACCTGTTGCGTTATGAAGATAACTGAAAGAGCTTTGATTTTATATATAATATCCCACACAGTTCATCTTTTACCAAAAGATATTACCTCTCAAAGTCAGTGCTGCCTAAACGGCCTTACAACCTTCCACCAAAATAATTTCCTTGAATCCGGCCACTTGAGCACAACCCATGGCTACCAAAATTCAACCATGACAAGTTCAACACTAACCTAGACCAACAATTATGAAGTTCAAAAATTTTTGGGTCGTTACATCATCTCCCCCTTGGGAACATTCGTCCTTGAATGGGCTAAAACTATGGCTTAAGGACATCAATCAAACAAGA
>JBCEWC010011290.1:0-16837 GCA_038996855.1 Solanum aculeatissimum | reverse complement strand
GGACATGTTATTTTGGGTTGTGTTTTTTGGTACCTTTCAGTCTCCAGTCATGGGATTGGTATGTATATATGTAGTATGCGACTGTACCTCTGTTGTTGTAGCCTTGTCGGCTGGCCACTTTATCATTTTGGGTTACCTATCCTGATGTGCTTGGTTCATTGATGACCAGATCATGACCTAAATGGTTCAGTCATAGTTTTTCAGACGTTATGCTACCTGATGTTTTGGCCCCTAGTTTAAGTAACTCGTATGTTGAGTGGCTTACTAGCCCAATGGTGGTATCGAGTGCCAGTCATGCCCCCCATCTTTTGGGGTGTGACAAATATGTTTTAAAAAATATATATTTATTTAGAGAAGAACATTTGTGATCCATTTGGTAATAATAAGGGCATTTTTGACTCAAGTATCAATAATAAGGACATTTTAGATCAAAGTATAAAACAAGAATATTTTTATTTTTTTCATGTAGTTTAAGAATATTTTTTACCTTTTCCCCTTAAAAAAAAAAGACTTATTTCTTTTCTGGGCAACACTTTAAATTCAACTTTTCACAATGATATTGTTAAAGCCACAAGATTAAATGATATTTTGATACATTTGACATGACTTTAATTTATGATCACAAGATTAAAAAGTCGTCTTTATTCTTTTAAACTCCGTGCCAAGTCAAATTAGATCATTCTTCTTGAAAATGAAAGAATATTATAAATAAATTTAAATACTTATGATAATACTAGATGATCCACCAGTGCAATATATATACAAAGAGATTAACATAGTTCTTGACATACTTTGCCAAATGGGGAAGTAAAGTAGTACTATCTCAATCAATTTTTTGAATCACTTGTCATCTTTTGCATATTAATCATTTGTAATGACGCCTAATCTTTAGAAGAATGACCTCATAATTAAAATATTTTTGATAGTTAGCTTTTACACATTTCTTTAATTTTTCAAATTTTCAAATATGGATTACTTTTAATATTGCTATTTGTAGCATTGTTACCCCTAACCCACTCAAAATCTTATTTTAGTGTAAGCAGTGGTGAAGTGACCTTGTAATTAGGGTTCATCGAATTTCCTTTGGTGAAAATTTATATTATTATTTATATATAATAAAAATATTTTTTTTATATTTATATAATAAATATTAAATTCTTTTCAATTAATTTATATGCCCACTTCTTAAAATTTTAAATTCCTTAAAAAAAAATTATAGATCCGCTACTAAAGGTAAGCAATCCCAAAATTTGTTACCTTCTTTTTGTATAAAGAGGAATATTTCAAAGTAAATATTTGGAAGGATTGTTAAAATCATTTCCCAATATTTTGTGGAAGGAGAGGGATTTTAATAAAAGGAGAAAATAGTCAAAAAGCAAAGAGTAGGGTTTTAACTTTTAAAGGGTTTTAGAGAAGTTCAGTCCATTCTTATTTTCTCGCCATTCCCCTCAAGTTCCCAAACGAACCATTTCCAGCTTCGAGCTCGCTGCTAATTATCTATGGCTATGGAGGAATTGAACACCTCATATATGGAAGTAGAAGGCGAGAACTCGGACGACGATAAGGACCAGACCTGGGACGATTGGGAAAACGGAGACGAAGAAGATGAAGAGGATGCTATGAACTCAAAATTACTCTGTTTGTTCTGTGACTCTACATACAATTCCAGTAATGCGCTCTTTGAGCACTGCACATCCGCACATCACTTCCATTTCAACACTCTCAAAACTACTCTTGCCTTGGATTTTTATGGCTGCTTTAAGCTCATTAATTATGTTAGGTCTAAGGTATTCGTTCAACTCATACTTATATCTAAGAAGGATGTTATTTTTCAACTCTTCGGTTAAGTTATCACATGCAATTCAATAGAAACTAATGGCCTTTCTTTCCCTGAGTTTAAGAATATTTATACAGTCAGGCCATTTATTAGTTGGTTATCTGGTGAAAATTGTAATTAACCTGCTGTTACACATCAAATTTCACACTCTATTCGATGGTTGTTACATATTATTTCAAAATGTATCTTAATGTACCATATTGCATACATCATTTGGATAGATTGTATAGTTTTTCATCATTACATAATGTCACACATCAATAATTTGAATGCTAGACCTACAAGAAAGTACGGTATGAGGTAGAACTACTATGAAAAGGTAGGTTAAAAGATAAATACGAGTTAATTATATGGTACAAATAAAATTCAAGTAACAATCAAACCAAAAAGTGTATGTAAACTAAGAACACAATACAATAGGTGACAACCATCCAAACAAGCCGTTAGTGATTTGTGTATTTTATTGCAAATCTTTGTATATATAACTTGAGCCCTTTTGTCATATATTTATTTTGCTATTAGGTTGCTGCGAACAAATGCTGGAGTTGTGGCATTGTCTGTCGGTCAAAGGAAGATTTACTGAATCACTTGCACAAAGTTGCTAGTTTTGATGATGGCAAGTTTCCTTGGAATGATGATGAGTTTTTGAAGCCTTTCTTGAATGAAGATGCACTTTTGTATAGCTTTGATGAAGATGATGAAGGTGAAGATGATGTGGACAATATGCCTATTGACAAGGAGGAGTTAATTAAGGATTTTGAACAAATTAGCATCGATGAGGATGATTTTACTCTCGAAACAGAAGAAAACAAAACTGTAGTCTCCCGTCTCAATGGAGAGAAATCTGCTTCAATGATTGATACTACTCTCAGCAACAACATAGTCACTGCAGAAGCTGGTGTTTCTTCGTATAGGAACCCCAATGACCTAGATTCCAGCTTATATATCGCAAAAGTTGCAGCAAATAAGATCAAGGATGTAAATAAAAACTATTTTGGTGGTTATAGTTCATATGGTATCCACAGGGACATGATAAGTGATAAGGTAAGTTCTACCCTGTTCAGTGTTCTCCATACTTTGCTAGTAAGGTAGAACATTAGTTTCCCTTGATTAAACCTTTTCTATGTTATTTGGTTCTGCTTTGGCCCAATTTTTGATGTATTAGCAACTATCTTGTTTTTGTAGAAGATATAGTCAATCAAATTGTTTTCCCATGTTAACCTAAGGATTTTTACAATTTCTATTTGTGGTACACTAGTTTAGCTAAGCCAATATTTTCTTGAAGAATTTTGCTTGTATTTCTTGTCAAACAATAGTCAACTGCTACCTACTTCAAGACAAAGTGAATCTATTTTCACAAACTAAGAAAGAAGAATAATCTAGTTATTCTGCTTTGGTAACTTATCCTTGGAATTTCTGTATTTTGGATCAGGACTTAATTTTACTAGACAGAAAAAGCAACAATAAAATGCAACTGTCATACATTAAAGTATTCTAAGCTCCAGACTCAAACATTACATATAGCCTAGCAGCTTGTCTTCATCAGGAAGTATAGGTACCCCCATTTTTACCACACTGCTCTCCAATTTAATTGGACATGAAGCCTATTTTCTTCCACCATCATTTCGAATCTGAGTAACGCCCATATCCTTGCTGTTGCCTCCAAAACATTGTCCTGAAGCTGATGTAAGTTCTTCATTGAACTCACATTATTGGCACACACTATCTCGCTCTGCTTCTTTGTGCCTGGACATAATAATGTTTGCCTTCTTTTAAGAAAAAAGGATACCACCGAAATATTTGGTAATAAGATTGTCAAAATTGTGACTTATGCAGGTAAGAACTGATGCTTATCGGCAAGCCATTTTGGAAAATCCTTCTCTCTTAAGAGGTGCTGTAGCCATGGATGTAGGTTGTGGTACTGGCATATTGAGGTTAGAAGAGATTTTGCTCATGTTTGCTTTATCTCATTACATTTTTACCAGTGTAGTCACTCATTTTATGCAATATCTTGAATATCTTTAAGTCCTCTCTAGGTCTCTTTCATTTGTGAGGACTTGAATCTTTGGCTGGCTTTTCTTGATCTACTTTTAGGGGATAAATCATGCAGGACAAAAAGAGGAATATTAAAAACTATGAAAGGAGGTAGTTGGACTTGAAAGAAGATAAAGTGAACAAGCACTAAGCTCGGAATCTATATTTTTTTTTAGTAATTTAAAATTACGCCAAGCTAGAGGAACTAGAATTAAAGTCCTATTGCATTCACCAGAAGGTCAAAATAGTAGTACTTGTATCTTTTTCTTCTAATCTTTAGAAGAGCCACTAGTAGGAAAAGCAGTTCGCAAACTAAGGAAGAAAACAGTTGAAAACATCTTCAAGACTGATTTCAAATGTTTTCTTCCTTGGTTTGCGCTAGTATGAGGAAGTATGTAGACTGGCCCACCAAGTGATCTTTTAGCTGTCCTATTCTATTTTGTGCACCCATACGATTTTGTAGTGAGAAAACCATCCTTACAGCTTCAAGTAGTGTATGTATCCGCAACATTATATTAAAAAACTTGTGTTATCTTTAGTTCCTCAAGTTTTTGCTAGGAGCTATGACTTGTATAGGAGCTAACTCTTTTTTTCGTAACCTTTGCATCTTCTGGATGCTTTTTGATGAAACCTACTTTTACCTGATCAAAAAAGAAAATAAACGAAGTAGTGTATCTTTAATTAGTTGTTTTCTTAACTATATACCATTTGCACTGATAACCCTATCTGAACATAATTAGTTCCTGTTCAAAGGCCCCTGCAGAAAGTTCACTTTTTCATGACTAACTGAACTCCTAGTGGGAAAAATTTTCAATGAGTAATTAATAGAATATCTTTTTTTTTAAAAAGTCATATGGTGCGTTGACAATGTGATTTAGCTTCTGAGCCCATTTTGCTATTATGTTTGTAACTGTCTTTTATTGGTTAGATAAATATGAAATAGTTTAAGTAGGCATTTGGACATTATCTGATTGGATTTAGAAAAAAGGGCATTTGAAATTGTGGTTGAAAAACGAAACTAGTTTGTTGAAGTTGTATATGGAAGTATATGGAAATGAAGTTGAAGTTTTGTGAGTGAAAACCATTGCATGAATTGAAATCATGAAATGTGTATTTGCAAATGTATTTGCACATGAGTTCATGAGCAAAGACTCCAGGTGATCAGATTTTTCGAAAGAATGCCCAACAGGTCACTGATACTGTACATCTTGGTTGTTTCTTTTTGAAATCAACCAATTATGAAGGAGATCTCAACTTCTAAATTTAAAGAAGAGCTGAGCAATTAGGACCAATTTATGTTGTTTCTAGTCTCTTTGCAGCCCAAGCAGGTGCATCAAGGGTGATTGCAGTTGAAGCAAGTGAAAAGATGGCGGCTGTGGCAGCGCAGGTCGATAATCTCTCATTATCAATTTGTCACGTTGCTTTTCTGAATTTAATAGTTTTATCTTCACTTGCAGCTCCAGTTTTATCAACTAACTTCCATTACTTTATGAACTTACTTTAATTTCAGATTGCTAAAGACAATAACCTTTTGTTGATTGGAAGCAAGAATGAAGGTTCTGATCAGCGCAATAGTGTAATGGAAGTGGTTCAAGGTATGGTTGAAGAGCTAAAGAGCACCCAGAAAGTTCAACCACACAGTGTTGATGTGTTAGTGAGTGAATGGATGGGTTATTGCCTGCTTTATGAGTCAATGCTCAGCTCTGTCCTGTATGCTCGTGATCAATTTTTGAAGCCTGGAGGTGCCGTTCTTCCTGACACGGCAACCATGGTAACCCTCAACAAGCTTTTCTTGCATGTTTTTAACTCATGACGTTTGTAGGTTGGAGCTAACCTCTGTCCCCACATTACTTTTCTAGTTTGCTGCTGGGTTTGGAAGAGGTGGTACAAGCATTCCATTTTGGGAGAATGTATATGGGTTTAATATGTCTTGTATTGGCGAGGAAATTGTTAAAGATGCTTCCAGAATTCCAATAGTTGATGTTATTGACAGTCGTGATATAATTACCAATTCAAAAGTTCTCCAGGTTTGTCTTTTTATCTGCATGGAGAAGCATGAATATTGTGTGAAATACTTTGACCTCTTATGGTCCTTGTTTTAGAATCAGCTGTCTGCATTACAGTATGTGGGCATTGTCAAACTTTAGGTTTTAGACACGATATCAAGATAGTCTAATATTTAAAGCCTGAATTCAGTTTGTTTAATTTAATACTTTATTACCTAATGCTCATCTTTCCATTCGATTCTAGGATTCACTTATGATTTTTAGAAGCCTGGAGAAAAGGCTATATGAATTTTATTTTGAATTTAGATAGTTACTTAGATGTATTATTTAGGAAATAAGTGGCATAAGAGAGAATTGAGTGAACTGTGAAGACAACTGTTGCTCGGATGGATTTTGTCCCTAGTTTTTCCCCACAGAATTCCTTGGCTTATGAAACCATGCTTTTCTAGAAGATAATTCATAAAACTGATTAAAAGCTGAGAGAAAGCTCTTTATGGTTTCACCAATATTTCTCTGACATATCCGTATACTTTATGGACAGAACTTTGATCTGGTGACTATGAAGCTGGAGGAGATGGATTTTACTGCAATGGTTGAACTGGAGCTGAAGGGAGAAACTTCTGCAAATGGGTCTATAGGTTCAAAACCTATAACAAATTGGTGTTATGGAGTTGTCGTTTGGTTTGAGACTGGATTTACAGAAAGATTCTGTAAAGAAAAGCCAACTAACTTGTCTACATCTCCCCATATGCCCAGTACTCACTGGTCACAGACTATCCTTACTTTCTCAGAACCAATTGCAATGGTATCCCCAGGAACACTAAATGTTGATAAAATGGCAGCAGTTGGTACTGATGCCTGCCCTGCAGTGAAAATACAATGTCGGATCAGTGTAGTTCGTGCTGCTCAGCATCGAAGCATTGACATTTCCATGGAGCTATCAGGAATTGGGCCTTTTGGTAGAAAACGAAACTGGCCAGCTCAACTGTTTAACTTATTGTAAGTTGATCCAAAAATTTTGACTGCAAACTCAAGCTCCTAGTGTACATTTCCGCTTGCACCTGACAGGAGGGTCTCTGGGTTCACTAGCAAATATTTTTTCCCATCCTTGGTGCATGTTGAAGACGTCAAGTTTCTTGGAGTACGCACAAACCAGATATACCTACCCTGCCCACCTTGTATTTTGACACTGTTGGTTTTGAGCACTTTGGTGGGCTAACAGTTGCAGAAGAGAGAATCAGCATATTCAAACACATGAGAAATGATTTCCTTTTGTGGTAATACTTTTGAGATAGTCCTATCCTATCCTTATTTCTTCCTGGTAATTTTCCTCAAGAGTCTTTCAGTTGATGGTTATCGGTGCACGAAATCTGTCGTTTGGTTACTTGTATTAGAGCAAAATGATTTCGAGGTCAATTTATGCATCAATTGACAAGTATTTAGTTAACATTTGTGTATCCATATTAATACTACTCAGATTTTTATGTGATAATTGCTGTATTGCATGTATAATTCAATCTGTAATTTTGTTTTTTGAGTTGGCATTTGATTCCTTCCTGAGTTGCTGGCACAAAACACCAGCGCTTGTGATTATAGACAAGGAAACAAATTATATAATTTAATCAAGAAGAGTAAAGGGCAGAGATGAACACATGGTATAAGCATATTGCATGTTACAACTTCTTCCAAAACTCTAGCTGTAAAGTGAAAATCATTTCATTTATTCTCAACTGTCCTTTTCTCCAAGGAATTAATTACATTAAAATTTCAAGTGTTTGATTATTCCTCCCTCTTTTACTTCCAAAATTAGCGATGTAATTAGTATGTAATGTATTTGCATGTGCATCGTGTAGCGTGAGGTTTCTTTTTATCTCATAAATTGATAGATCCAAATTTATATATCAGGTCCACTAAAAATTCTGAGATACAAAGAAGTTTCCACAACGTCAATTGTGTGAGTCACAAAATAAGTATATTTAAATAGTAAAAAGGTGAAATAAGGCATCACTTAGGTAGCTGATCAAAGAATATTAGTAACAATTTGAGGTGTATCCAAATGACACTAACACTTGTGCATGCATTTATTAAAAGTGCTTGCTTGTCATGTACTTCAACTTTTCGATTAATTATTTTAATAATCCTCTTCTTTTCCATTTAATTAATTGCAATAATATTAGCTAATCATGCAAGATTAATCACTAAAAATATAATATAAAAAGATATAAAAGCCTATATATACAATTCTCTTCTTGTCCATTGGCAAGGAATATAATTTAGTTGCATGAGTAATACTCTATACCATGGCTTTTTTCCCTCATTTTTCTCCTCTTATCATCTCCATGCTCTTTCTTATGATCATTTCTTGCATTGCATCAAATGATCATACTCCCAAGGTACGTAATTAAAATTTTTACTTGATACGTTATGATCAGTTTTTCCGATCTTTATTTTACAAATTTTGCTTGGATTATATGCAGCCTTATATTGTATATATGGGTAGTACTCTAAACAAGAGTGGAGACTCACCTGAAATTACAGAATTAACTCATCTACAAATGTTGTCATCCATTATCCCAAGGTTAATGTACTATCTTTTTCCTTTCATTTAGTTAGACAATAAACAATAAAAAAAATTAAGAAAAACATATACAACTAATTAATTAGTACATTATTAGATTAAATTTATATATCCTACTAAATTACAAGATCATGAAATAGTAACATGTATAATTTGTGATCAGTGACGAAATTAAAACTTTTATTAAGGAGTAGAGCCGTCAATATGGGCTAGGCCCGTTGGGATGACTTGGTCTAGCCTGCGATTTAGTAGGGTTGGGCTAAGATATTTGAAGTCCATTTAAAAAATAGGTTTTTTAGCCTTGCCCGAATAAACCTGTTGATTTATGGAGTTTTTGTAATATGGGTTGGGCCGACCTGTGGACTGAATTAAAAAATAATTAAAAATAAAAATAACATAGAGTATTTAAAATAATAAGAGTCCAAACTCAAAGTTCATTAAAAATTTAAATATTAAAATTTAGATACAAATTATATTTTAAATATTTAATAGTAACACTATTACCATGTAATATTGTCATGTTGCTATTTATTTTAATATTTTAAAATTATAATTTAATTTAAAATTTTCTATAAAAAAATATACTTGTAAAAATGTGGACTGACCCGGCAAGGCCTGCAGCCCACGTACTCATGGGTTGGGCTAGTTATTTTCTGGCCCACAGAAAAAATGAATCAACCCGACCTAACCCGTCAAATTCCAAAGCCTGCATGAATTAGCCCGGATGGGGTGGACCAGCCCGTATTGACAACTCTATTAAGGAGAAGCCGAGGGAATTAATATCCACTACTATACATATAACAATAGAGCTTGTATATACATTATAATTTTTGGACAAAGAAAGTTGATGCGGTAACATAACTCCGAATATACACACACAGAACATATATATATTCCTATATAAAAATGAGAAACTAAAATATATAATAGTATTGTTTAACTTTTGGGACAGTGAAGAAAGTGATAGAATCTCAGTGAAGCATTCCTATCATCATGCTTATAGAGGCTTTTGTGCCTTGCTTACCAAACAAGAAGCCACCCTTTTGTCTGGTAATATTCTTTTCTTTTTTGCTTTTTAATTGCTTATAATTGAAAAAAAGTTCAAAATTTATTCCACAATTTCCACTATGATTTTTAAGTTTCCATATTAATAGTCTATTTAGCTGAGTTTTAAGCTTCTTGCGTGGAAAAAATTCTGTTGGGAGCTAAATAACTTGATTTAATTGGAAAATGAAGCAGGTTATGAGGAAGTTGTATCAGTATTTCCAGATCCCATACTTGAACTTCACACAACAAGATCCTGGGATTTTTTGGGATCTTATTATTCCACATACAATTACAACTACAATGCTTCTTCAAATTCTGACGTTATTATTGGAGTTATTGACACAGGTTACATTATTTCCATCAAAATATGTATATTTTTTTACTTGTTAGTACACAAAAAGTTCAATTTGATCTTTTTTTTCATTAAGCAAATTGTTGCATATATTTATTTTTAGGCATATGGCCAGAGTCACCTAGTTTTGATGACCAACATATTGGAGAAGTACCATCAAGATGGAAGGGAGTTTGCATGGAAGGAATTGACTTTCTCAAGTCAAACTGCAATAAGTCATCACCTTTTTCTTTTCTCAATTTTTTTTTCATTTTATAATGTTCAATTAACAAATACAAAACTTATTTGATAAAAGGCACGTTCGAGGTCATTTCATTTTCATAGAGATTAAAAATCGAATTACTATGATAAAATTGCTAATTTCTAATGAAGTTTATCAAAATTTGATTCATCGATCACGTTTTCAATGGCTTTTCAGTCGAAATTCCTGATTTATGGTGGTAAAATTTTGTCAATCCCCTCTTGACATCATACATTCTCCAAATTCCATAAAAAATTCTACCTAATTAACGCTGCTCAAATAAAATTTATTGTAGGAAGTTGATAGGAGCAAGGTTTTACAATGTTGAAGATCAAGATTCCAACATCACCAAGTTATCTAAAAACACTACAAGAATACAATCAAAACCAAATGGAACACCAAGGGACAGAGTAGGGCATGGAACACACACAGCCTCAATTGCAGCTGGTGCATTTGTCCCTAATGCAACTTACTATGGCCTAGCAAGTGGCATTGCTAGGGGAGGCTCACCTTCAGCTAGGATAGCCTCTTACAAAGCATGTTCAGAGGGAAATTGTCAAGGTTCTACAATACTTTTTTAGATATGAAGAAATAGTGTTTTTTGTCTCCAGCCAAAATTAAACTTGAGACATCATGACTGTCAATCACTGTATTGACCACTGGGATACACCCTTGATGCAGGTTCTGCAATACTTAAAGCTATTGATGACGCAATTAAAGATGGAGTTGACATAATTTCAATATCAATTGGGAGTAGTTTTGTTTTTCAAACTGATTTTAAGGATGATCCAATTGCAATTGGGGCTTTTCATGCTGCTGAAAGAGGTGTTGGTGTTGTTTGTTCTGCTGGGAATGAAGGACCTGATCCTTACACTGTTACCAACTCTGCTCCTTGGATTTTCACTGTTGCTGCTTCTACTATTGACAGAAAATTTCAGGCCAATGTGGTCCTGGGAAACAATGTCTCTTTGAAGGTAAACAGAGCATTCGATTAACTCAATTTCGCGATACACAAAGCTCAACCCTCAGAGATTAGAGGCGAATTTAGATTTTAAAGTTTATACCAACACATTTTTATTATTCAATTCCAATAGGGAACAGGCATAAGTTTCTATACTAGTGGTCAATCCAAAACTTATCCCCTTGTATTTGGTGAACACATTCCTTTTCACCCCTCGTTAACTTCTCAAGCCAGGTATTCTTCTTCTTATTATTATTATTTCCAACATTTATCTCTAAATCCTGCATGAATGCAGAATGTTTTGTGCATCGAACTGTCTTGTTTCTGAAAAATTGCATATACAAGTGCAGGAATTGTATGCCAGGGTCACTTGATGCCAAAAAAGTTGCTGGGAAAATTATAGTTTGTATGAATGATGGTTGGTTAATATCGAGAGAAATCAAGAAATTAGTTATACAAGATGCCAAAGCAAAGGGTATGATTTTAATTGATGAGCAAGAGAACATTTCCCCATTTGATTCAGGCAATTTCCCATTTGCTGAATTTGGAAAGCTGGATGGGGCAAAAATTCTTCAATATATTAATTCCTCTAAGTAAGACTCATCTATTTTTTTTTAATTCACAAAAGATTATCATCACTCGCACTCAGTATTTGCACCAAATTACAGGAATTCACTGGCAACTGTATTTCCAGCTAATGAGATTCAAAGGTTTAAACCAGCTCCAGTAGTAGCAGATTTTTCGTCACGTGGACCGGGTACACTTACAGAGAATATCCTCAAGGTTCTAATTAAACTCTTTTTTCTATATTTAAGTTCAATAGCCAAAACATACATTAATAATAATTTAAATTATGTAATTGTGTATGTTCGAACTTCAAACACATATTATATATCAATTAAATTTAATATAAATATCGAATATGAGTAAGTATTTAATTATCTTTGACCTTACTTGCCAGCGTCAACTACATCAAATATATATGCATACTCCCTCTCTATTCTAATTATATTGAATTACACTAATTTCAAAATCAATCGATTCTAATAATGAGTTGAGAATCTTCCAGAAACAGTCTATCTCTATGAGATAGTGATAAAGTCTGCATGCATTTTATCTTTTTCAGACTCCACTTGTGAGATTACACTGAGTATGTTATTGTTGTAATCGATACTAATAATGATTTTCTTATAACTAATATAATTTGTTGTACGTGCAGCCTGATGTAACAGCTCCTGGCGTTGGCATTTTATCAGCTGTGATTCCAAATGCTGAAAAAGGATCATCTTTATTTGGTATAACATCAGGAACATCCATGGCATGTCCACATGTAAGTGGAGCTATGGCCTTCATTAAATCAATCCACCCAACATGGAGCTTCTCAATGATCAAATCTGCCATCATGACAACAGGTATATCATTATATTTAATTTAACTCACTACTAAAGAAGGAATTTAGTTCAAGCTACATATGTCTGGTTGAAACTTCATCGAAATTTTGTTTATGTTGTCAACAAATTTTCGATCGATTCCATAAGAAATGGCCATTGAAAATTTCGATTAGTGGTGAATGCATTTGACCTTTAAACTAGTTGAAAACTTGTCTTTTTTTCTTATTGCTGCAAAATGCGGCGAAATCAGAAATTTTGTTAATGACGTTCAAGATTAATATACATGTATGAAAAATAACTTTTTAAACATATATATACGTATAATTTTCAATAGACCAGACCAACCTATAAAAATGAAACGGTCCTTTTGTAACCAGTCATCCATAATATCAAATAAATCAATTTCTTCTTTGGTAAACTTATCAATGGCTATTAGTCATAGGATCCTCCTATTCAACTACTTCGACCATACACGAAAAAGAGAAAACGACCTTAATTAATCTCCACTATTTTTTATTAAGAACAATATATTTTTCTCCTTTCCTTCCCCTTCTTGATGACGTGCAACACGACCAAAATTTAGAAAAAAGTAATGTTAAAGGTTTCAATCGTATAATATAATTTTTTAACGATTGGTGTTCAATTAGTCCTTCAAACTATTTTAGTAACTGATTTTTTTTTAAAATATTTTTTTCCTCTGCAGCAACAATATCCAATAATGTGAGAAAGCCTTTGACAAATACGTCAAATGTTCATGCAAGTCCACATGAAATTGGTGCTGGAGAATTAAGCCCTATTAAAGCTCTAAATCCAGGCTTAATATTTGAAACAACCATGAATGATTACTATAACTTCCTTTGTTACTATGGCTACAAAGAAAAAGAACTTAGATTAATATTATCAAAGAAAAATAATTTTAATTGCCCAAGAAATACTTCTACTTACAAAAAGGAACTCATATCACACATGAATTATCCTTCAATCTCTATAGAAAAACTTAAGCAAAATCATGGGGTTTCAAGAGTCAAACGAGTTGCCACGAATGTTGGCTCTCCAAATGCCACGTATACTTCCTCGATTATCGGTCCATCTGGTTTGATCGTTAAGGTTTTTCCAAGAAAGATCGAGTTTACGAAAGAAATAAAAAAAGCTTCGTTTCAAGTCTCGTTTGATGGTAAGAAAGCATCAAAGGGTTATAATTTTGGATTTATAATATGGTCAGATGGCTTTCATAAAGTTCATATGGTATTTGCTGTGAATATTGTTGAATAGTTTTCGATATTTTTATATTTTGTAGAGGGATGATATATTATTGTAATTTGTAAGATCATTCTCCAATTTATAAATTGGAATATAATAATTTTGATTTGTGGTGTACATGTAGATGTTACCTCTAGCTACTTACAAAAGAGGTTATTTTTTAGACACTGATTTAAAAAATATATACTTTTATATATAATTTATTTCTTATTTTATTTTTTTATGCAAAAACTGAAGTTCATTTATTCTATCTTAGTTAATTGAAGAGTTATTAAACTGGATGCATCATTAAATACTCAAAAGAAACCAAATAAAATGAGCTCATTCTTGCAAAACTTTTTTGTGAGTAGAGTACAAAACTTAAGCACCGAAACCGATTTTCGATAATAACAACACATCAAAGTTATAAAAAATATATATACAGAATATTTTTCTTGGTTATTAAATAATTTTGTGACATTAAATTTAAATATATATATATATATAATTAATTGATATGCAATGTTATTTTTATTAAAAATAAATTTTTTATTTTATTATAAATATTTTTCAAAATAAAGAATTAAGTTCAAGATGATTGTATGCATATTAGAGATTTGACAACATTTGTAAGTTCTATCCACAATAATAAATATAAATAAGTGAAAAAATTACCCTAATCTAGAGGTAAAAACTTTTTCTCTTCCAAAAACGATTTAGCAAAATATAGAAAAAAAATTATACTTTATTTTAAAAATATAAACATTAATTTATATCTATATCTAGATCTATATTAAAAACGTGGAGACCCTTAAAAATATTGTTTGAACTTTTGTCATTCATTAAAATACTTCACTTTAGATAAAATCATCATCTCACTATTTTTCTTAATTTATTATTTATTTAGTTTCACTATTCATTTTTGAATTAAAATTTCTTTATATTTAGAATTCACTTTTGATCTAGGACAATTTACATATTATCTATATTGTAAGTAATTGAATTGATTTTCTCACCTTTGCCCGTTCATAATAGATTAAACTATTGCATCAAATTAATAATATTTATTTAATTTTTATTTATATGAATGTTATATTTATTTTAATGGCAAATACTATTTATATATAATTTTTAGATTGACATAACACATATACTAGCGTGTGATGCTTTCAGCAAGATTTTTTTCATTCCTAGAATTCGAACTCGAGATCTATGATTTAGAGTGGAACAATCTCACCAGTGCATCATGACCGATTTTTTTTTCTTTCCCATTTACCGATTTTGATTGAACTAAAAAAACAAAAAGTTTGATATTTTGTATATTCTTTGTCAAAATATCCCAACCCAATATATCATATTTTGTGGACACCCTTTCTTGGTTAGCAAAATCTAGCACGTGATTCACTAAACCACACGTGTAAAACATTTCTATATGTTAATAAAATTATATTATATGGAATAATAAAGAAAATTAATTTAAGTTACTTGCGCTAAAAAGTTTAGTAAAAATTAAAGAATTTATGACTTAATAATAAATGCAAAGTAGTAAGTATAACCTACTTTACTTCTTCCCTTTTCTTCTTCCTTGGGCGGAACTCAGATCACTAAGGGGCTGAAGGTTTTCTAATTCTCTGAAACTTTCTACTATTTTTTTTCCTGTATATTTATTATATCTATGTGCTCACGCGCAGACATCAATTTATTTTTTTGGAATTTTGTCAGTGAATGCTGTGTGTGTTTTGTGTAGGAAATTTGTGGAAGGAGATCTGATGTACTTGCTTGTGGATCTTAATTATCCAGGATATCATGATCGCCGTAGAGCATAAAGGTATGATTTTTTTAATTTTTTTTGATATGGGTGTTTGTTTTATTATGTGTTTTATGTGTGGAATTTGTGGCGGTGGGATCTCGACCTTTTTAGAAATTGTGGGGTTGAATTGAAGTAGAGGAATTGTGGGTTGATGTGTAATGGCGAAGGGTTTGATTGTTCACAGTGGTTTTTGGTTGTGAATGGATATGAAAGAGTAAGTTTTTGATTATCTAGTGCTATTGATGTTCTCTAATTTTTATACATGGAAATTTTAGTAGTTTAGCTGATTAGCTACCTGAATCTTCACTTCGTTGGTGAGGGTTTGATTGCCCACCTTGTAATTCCCTCCCCATTATTATGATTATTCCTTTAAGGGGAAGACGAATAATTGGTAAGCAGTTTTTGTTAATAATGGTAGTGTCTGAGCAATCTTGCACGCATCTCGACTATTACAACAGGTACTGGTTATCTCCCACCGCTACTCCACCAGTACTTGCTAGTTGCTACCTCCAACCAGTCCAGACATCTAGTAATGCTTCTGACTAAGATTTAAGCACAAAGCTTAAATCACCAGTGCTCTTTTGTCTCTCACAAGGTTTGACCCTAGTCTCCTAGGGTCACATACACTTCATTGACTGCTAGACGATACACTTGGGTAGAAATCACTTGCTGGGGGCACGGATTTTTGATGGGATGGGGGTAAGTTTGTTTTTAGGTTATGTAATTTGGCTTCCTCCTCGTCACAAGGGGAGTTTATGTTGCAACTTAGGACTGAAGTTCTGGTGGTAGTTGAATTTGAAGTTTGAATAAATTTATTAGTTCTTCGTAACCTGTCAAAGAGAAGCATAGGCACCTTAGTTTTAGAGATATTGTTCTGTACTCCAGTAACACTTGTCACCACAATTCAATGTAATACCCCCTCAAACCCCTTTTTATACACCACTTTTCACATCCTTTACACTTATGGAGGGTATTTTGTAAATGAACAACTTATTCTTAGAAATTATGCAATGGATATTATTTTTAATACAACAAACCAAACATTCGGATAATTAATCCCATCATAAACTTGTCTTCCAACAAAACGACCCCTAAGGATATACTGGCCACCTCCAAAAAGTGTGATTACAAAGGGAGCTAATAGGAAGTCCACTATTTGTATTTCATCAACTATGCATTGCTTTTTACACCAAAAAACATAAAGTGGAAATGCATTTCTTTTGATCTTTTTGTCACGACCCAATTCAGGATCATGACCGGCGCGAAGGGAGAGAATCCCAAAGCAAGCCTTGCTAGAATTCTACAGAAAATCGGGCAGAGTTTTCTTTGTTTTTGGGCCTA